>JAMPIV010012645.1:0-22500 GCA_024509875.1 Oreohelix idahoensis
GACAAATCCAATAAAGTGAATAGATATGATGTGGGTCGAGAACAGGTATGTCAATGGTGGATGACGACAACAACACTGACAAGATGGGTCATCAACTTGACCAACGGTTAGTAATGTACGCTGGACCCATCTGAAGATACCATTGACAACGGTTTATTACTTGAATGACGGGAACAACGATCATGGCATGACATCATGTGTAGGTGAAGTTGCATCAATATATATATATATATATATATATATAAATATATATATTATATATATATATATAAATATATATATATATATATATATATATATACACATCGGTAGAGCATTTCATATTACTGATTGCGTAGTAGCATCAAACATAGTTTCAAAACTGTTATGTTGACATGACACTGGTTTTGATAACACCGGTCGTTATAATAATATGGTCAACATCTTGACCGATTCGAAGTTTTCATCGATTCAAATAAAATTTTATATTACTTCAATTACAATCCCGCTCCTATGTCAGAGGGACCACACTAGCCATGATCTTTACAGATGCAATGGAAGTCCCGCCGTGACACATAGGGCTATAAGTTCTCTTGGGCAGAAGTACAACGAAGACGAGCCATTATTTCTGGCTAAATATATTTATATATCTGAAGAAGATACTTTTCGAAGGATATGTTTCCTTTATAATTCAGAATAAAATATATTAACTTGCATGGTCCTCCCATTTCATTAGGCAAGATCGCGAAAGTACGTCCGTCTGGACGATTACTATATCATAAAGCCTCAAGGGCGTGATTTGTATAGCAACAAATCAGCGCAACAAAGTGCGTCATCATCTGCATTCAACTATAATGGCAGAAAGTACGCAAAAGTATCTCAAATAATATATTTACTTTCAGATGCTCTCACATGGTCGTCTTATCAAAACTAGACTGGTCCATGTGAAAGTCTCACACACTAACTCCGACGCGTAAAAAGGACTTAACAATACCCTATAACCAGATACGATAAATGACCAGCTAGAATAATTGCCATAAGCATAATGGGGGTGGTGGGGGGGGGGAAGCAGTTTAGATACAACCTATACACAATTATAGACAATATAAAATATGTAAATATAACCCACCAGGGATTGAGCAGGATATGTTCTCTATTGATTAAAAAAATTACTGTATTAACTACAGTTTCAAAATAGTACTTTTTCCTCTGTATAAGCCTGTTGCACTTATGTGCCATCACTGGGTAAACCAAAAAATTGTGTGACCACAGAAATTTAATTTTGTGACAATAAAGAAAAACTGACAAGACAAAGTTCGCAGTAATTTTAAAAAATGTATAGAAACTGCAAGAGTGAATGGGAAAACGTTTCAAAACTTTGTTCTAACAACCGCCCTAATGGAAATCCATGCATTGTTACTCAGAAGAAACTAGTCATCAAAGTAACACAGAAACTAGTTCAAGTAGTCCAACATTACCAGATTAACTTTAGTAATAGATTTATTAAAGGACGCGTTTCTAATTCATAATAACAAACAGCACCGGGTATTATTTAGGGCAGAATCATAAACCCCTTGTGCCAGTAGGCAAATTAGCTTGTTACGTCACTGGGAAGAACCACAAGCAATGTTGGATACAGCAGGTAAAAGAAAATGACAATGAAAGACTCAGACTAGATAATAAGAAAACATAATTATTGTTATTCAAACATAAATAATTGTTATTCAAAAGAAAAAAGAGACCGCAAGACCGCAAAATAAAAATAAGAAGTACCGTACTATGTAACGAAGTTCCATCACGTGAACACATTAACATAAGACTGAAGATGTTTCACAGAGATGAAGAGCGAAGTAGCCAAGGAAAAAGGAGAATTCCATAAAAGAGACAGCATGGTCATCATCACTACTCGTCAGCTTCCTAAGAGGCAGAGGCCTTCAATAAATTCATGTCAATCCTCCCAGGCCTGTTCCATCTGTTCAAGGTCTTTCCATGTCTCCTTTATCCCTTCACGCATGTCTCCAGTTACGCTCTTATTGTATTTGTCAATCTCTCTCTACCCCTCTTACTCTGAGGATTCCAGAATATGGGTGTAGTGGTGTTTGATGGTATTGTATGATGTTGATATTACTAAATGTAATTGTATGAGGCCAGCTGTGAAGGCTCCTGAGATAAAATGTAGTTGAGAATTGTCAGAAGGCCTTTCTTGCTACCACTACGACCTCACACTTAATTTTTTTCAATGAATGTGGCTACGTAAAGTGTCTAGGGTTATGATATGTAGTGTGGTGTAATAGGTTATAGATATACCCACAGATATTTAACAAGACTAATAATATTAATAAATGTTAAAATACACTGAACTAACTCACGTGTGTAAAATTTTTTGATAGAATTACATTTATTTTGTTCTGGATCAATTTTTTAGGTTGACCAGAACTTAAAAGGATTTAGAGATTATGAAAGAAATGCATGGAATATTATATCATAAATGCAATAGTGTACATATATATGTACTATACTAGTTAGTTTTATTAAAATGTTCTAGTAGTCATCTACTTGGGAGGATAGTTAATGTTTGTGCTGTTGGGGTGGCCTCATCACACCTGTCTATATTGACTACACAGTGTCCAGAAAATGGTGGGAATTTTTATGGGGGTATTATTAACTAAACTGCGTTGGTGAATGTCCAGCAGACCAGAGGCTCACTCATCTTGTAGTTGTAGCTCTGGTGCTGAAATCAGGTGGTCCCACCTCTCCGTGCTGGCGGGCAATAATGGTGGTCTCTGTCACAAGTACTGCACAGATACACTCGAGTAAAGTCACCAACTGAATAGACACTGCTTTGTTGACAACAGAAACTCACAGCTCTGCAATCAAAGTATGGGCCATGTGTCAAAATCTATTCTCTACCCACGTCTGGACACAACACTGACACAACAACCACATCATACAGACAGGTCAGATCTCTCTGACCAAACAGCACATTTACCATGGTGGTTTTACATCAGATAGATCCTCCCAGACTATAGATTCTGAAAAATATTTATTAGTTGTCTGCCCTAAAAGAGGATAGGTAATATGTTTCATTATTCTCAACACTTGATCTGTCTTGCATAATCCTTGCTGGAGTTTATGTACATTGTTGGTCCCTAGACCCTGACTAGGGCGGGGGGTCTAGAGCAAATCCCTACTTGTTTGTAAGGCTAGATTTCGATATGGCAGTATCAAATCACTCAAACATGAAACAATATTCAAAATATATAAGGAAATAATTTCAATCTTACCAGATTATGAATAAATAACACAGAATTGCTAGCAAAACTCAGCTGAGCTGCTGGCTATAGTATGGCGTCCCTAAATTTCTTTCACTTTCTTTCATATGGAAATCACCACACTTTAAAATCTGTGTCTATCACTGAACAACTATTGAAGAATGGCCCCACTTTCGCGTCTGAGCGCTAATGATATGATTGTCTGTGGCCAATCACTGCCTAGGTTTTTTTGAATTTCAAATTCCTACACTAAAGTCATTTCAGTCATGCTTCAGTCAAGTATGGATGGTTATCTGTTAGTCTGTCCGTCTCTACTTGTGTTTCTACAAAATGTACTTGATTTTTGAACCAACCTTTCTCTCCCCTCCAAAATTTTGTCGTTAAAAGTTATTTTTAGACACAGCCACCACAATATCCCCTCTCCTCCATACCAAGTAGATTTGAACACCTGCGTCTCGAGGTCGTGTTTTTTTGTGCAAAATAGCGACACTTTTAGATTCAATACAGTCTGTCGATGATGTAAACTACACTGTCTTTTGTCATTATCTTCAATATTATCTATCCGTCTGTAAAATTAAGAACATATTAGTTCACTGCTCAGAATAGGCCATCCGGCCAGCTAATTTTTATATTCCTAACATTAATATTAAGAAAAAGTACTTTTTAATTTTTGTAATATTCCTAACATCTGCGTTTAGCCGCTGAATTCAAATCAAGGGCTTGGTATCGCGCAAAAGCGTCCAATAAATGACTGTGGCGTAACATATCTATGGTCCCTTCTGTCGAGTTGCTTACTTTTTATGTCAACTTGGGAAACGTGACTTTTCTCCGTTCCCCCCCCCAATTGCGTCTCCTTAGCCTTTCTAGTCTCACGCAATCTTTCCAGTCATATTTTTTTCCTTTTTGATCCGCCGTTCCCCTCCTGCCTAGCAAGTCAATTATTATGGAGGATGATGACCCGCGGTCTGGGCGATCATGTACATCAGCAGCCTACGCATTATGTTTTTTTATCCTTATATGTTATCCTTGGAGGTATTTTACCGTTGTATCTCTGTCAATTTCACTACACATCTCCCCACTTGAAAACATGCCTATGGCAAGTTCCAAAACCAGCGATACACATAGGTAAAATTACTCCTCACGTCTGCCACTACTCTAATTTTGATCACAGGGGTGCCGACTGAGGAAATCTGCACCGACATTCAATTTGCCTGGGATATATTGGATACTAAACTGATAAGGTTGAAGCAACAAAGACCACCTCAGCAATCTTGCGTTTTCATGCTTAGCCTGAGACAAGAACACGAGAGGCTGATGGTCCGTCTCCACCACAAAAGTCCTACCATACAGATAGATTTGAAACTTCTTTATTGCCCAGATTAATGCTAAACATTCTTTTTCGCTTGTGAGTATCCTTGTTCCGCCTTATTCAATTTGCGGCTTGCATAAGCGACTGGTTTCAGTTCCCCATCAGGTGAAGATGATCTTTGCAACAAAGCCCCTCCGAGTCCTACATTACTTGCATCGGTTCTTAAGACAAAGTCCTGTGTCAAATCAGGCAGTTTGAGAATAGGCTTGCTAGTGAGTTTTTCCTTTAACTCTTGGAACGGTAGTTCACATTGTGCAGTCCAAATAATTTTATCTGGAAGTCCCTTGCGAGTCAGATCAGTCAGAGGAGCACAAATAGCGTTAAAATTTTTGATGTATTTCTGATAAAATCCGCATAACGACACGAATGATCGCACGTCCTTTTTTGTTTACGTCCTATGTGCTCTCTGCTGTTTTTCCAAGTTCTTAGGATCAGGGGTCATATTACCCTGATATACAGTGTGTCCCAAGAATTCCAACTCTTTGCATCCAATACAACATTTTGTTGGCCTAGCAGTTAAGTTCGCCTCCCGAAGTCTATCAAACAACATCTCCAGAGCTTCAATGTGTTCTTCAAATGTCTCGGTGGCGACGAGAATATCATCCATGAAATTTGTGATACATGGGTTATTCAGGGGATCCAACAATTTGCGCATCATCCTTGAAAACACACTCGGAGCATTTTTCAGTCCGAATGGTAGCATATTGAATTCATAATGTCCATCCGAAGTGCTAAAAGCCAAATAAGGTCTCACTTCAGGCTTCACTGGGATCTGGTAATAGCCTTTACTAAGATCCACCTTTGAAAAGTATTTTGCCTTGTTCAGTCTGGCAAATAACTGTTTTGTGTCTGGTAATGGATCCACTTGTCCTTCTGTGACAGCATCAGTTTCCTGTAATCTATGCACAGTCTGTGTTCCCCAGACGGTTTTCTCAACAAAACGACACTAGAACTAAAAGATGATTCACTGTGCGAAATAATCCCCTCCTTCAACAAATACTCTATTTCTTCCTTCAATGCCTTCTCCTTCGCGAACGGAATAGAATAGGCTGTCATACAGATTGGGTTTGAGTCTACCAGTTTCATGTCATACTGTAGCAAATTTGTATGGCCTGGTTTATCTGTTAATACATCTGTATGTTCCTCCAGAACCTGTTGAACTCTCTCCCTCTGGTTTTTAGTCAGGTGCTTACTGACTTTACCTGTGCTGCTGTTTCACAAGGATGTAATGGGTATTCATGTGAGGTGAGTGGTTCTTTTTGCATCTGGGTTGCAATAGCCAAGGTCAATAAGGGGGTGCTTTCCTGGAGTGGTCTGTCCAGATACTTCTTTAACAGGTTTACATGATAAACTTTCTCCTTCCCCTTTTTGTCAATTTTATAGTTTGTTCTAGACACCTTCTCTAGAACCGTATATGGACCTTGCCAACCAATTTGTAATTTATTCTGGCTTCCGGGTAGTAGAAGCAGCACCTTCCCTCCGACTGCCAGTTCCCTGTCCTTTGCCTTCCTATTAAAATATGCTGCATGTTTCTTCCTGGCTTGTTTCAAATTATCATTTGCCAGTTTCCATCCAGCTTTCAAACGAGTGGTCAGTTCGTTCACATATTGATACGATGAGGTAACAGTCTCTTCCGCCTTCTCATCTGTCCAGGTCCTTAATAGAGCTTCTAATGGACCTTTTATTGGCCTCCCAAATAGCAGAGTTGCGGGAGCCATCCCGGTTGAACTATGTGGTACCTCCCGGTACGCAAACAATGCGGCGGGCAGGAATTGATCCCACAGATCCGGTTTTTCGTGTGCCAGCTTTCTCAGGATAGAAATGAGAGTCCCGTTGAACCTCTCTACCTGGCCGTTCCCTTGTGGATGGTACGGACTACAATGAAAGTGCCTGGCTTGAAATAGCTTAAAAACTTCTTCCGTTAGTTTCCCCTTGAACTGAGATCCATTATCCGTCAAGATTTGATGCGGGAATCCTAATCGGGTAAATATTGTAAGTAGTGCCTCTGCTACATGTTTTGAATCAATTGATGGCAGGGCTACCGCCTCTCCCCACATAGAACAAGTGTCCACCAGAGTAAGGATATAACTGTTCCTCCTCTTGGTCCGAGTGAGAGGTCCTACAATATCCACTGCAACCCTCTCAAAAGGTGTTCCCACTATGGGCATTTCCCCTAGAGTTGCAGGAGCAGTCCAGTGCTTTGGAGCTACCCTTTGACATTCTGGGCAGGATGTGACATATCTTTTTATATCCTCCGTTATCCCTGGCCAGAAGTAATGACAAGCTATACGCTGTCCTGTGGCGCTGATCCCCATGTGACCACTGAAGGGAATCGCATGCCCGAGTTCCATCACTTTATCTCTATATGAAGTGGGAAGAACCAGCTGGTTGTGACCATTTGTTCCAGTTCCGGCCTTCCTGTATAAGAGTTTGTTCTTCATGAAATATTCCCCCTTGCCGGAGGTGTGTGGCATTTGGGCAATTTTTTAAAACAGGGCTTGAGTGTCCTATCCTCAGCCTGCGCCTTCCTCATCTCCACTGGATGAGCATTTATAGGTTCACCTTCTTCCTCCTTCTTCTGTGACCTGGTCTGCACTGTCGCCATGATCACAGGTTTCTCGGGATTCCCCAAGAAGACGTATCTACACCCCAATATCAGAGGGTAGATTGGTTCATCTATCACTGCTGCTCTGATTTCTCCTTCCACATAGCGAGTTTTCACCGTTATCCTTGCGATGGGAAGTGTCATGAGTGGTATGTCCTTAGTCGCCCCTTGTATTTCCACTGTTTCTGTGGTATACTGACTTGGGTCCACTAGGCTAGACTTCACAACTGAATCATAATCCAAACCTGTATCATAAAGGCACCTTAAGGTGACCCCATTACAAATAACATCCTCACAAACTGGGGGGTGATAAGGTTCCTGTTGTCCATTAGGATTAACCTTTAATCTTTGCGTCCCCGACTTCATTGCAGCAATGTTTGAAGGTTTCCTTCTACAAAATTCGGTGTTATGGTTATCCTTCTTGCACCATTTACACCATCTTTTCCTTGGTTCAACGGTTTTCTTTCATTGAACTTTTGGTCATTGAACTGTGAGTTTCTGTCGCGATAGTCATTTCTTGGCCGCTCAAAGTTTGTCCTACCTTTATTTCCCTGCTCTCTATTATCAAATTTATTAAATTGCTGTGGAGCTTTAAAATTGTCTATGTGCTTCTTCTTAGCACCACTTACCTCTGCCTGGGCTGCCTGATACCTCTCAGCAACATTTAAAATTTCCCCCAACTTCTCTGCACCTTGTTCCATGAGAAATTTTCTCATGTCTGGAGCCATGGACTCTCTCAATTGCTCAATCATGATCATTTCTTTAAGATCTTGGGTCTTCCCCAGAGCCGTCCATTTCTCCAAATAGGTTTCTAGTCTAGCAGAGAATTGGTGGTATGTCTCCCCAGACAACAGTTTGGCATTTCTAAATTTCTTACGATAAAATTCACCATTCTTCTCGTACCTTAATAACAAAGCCTGCTTTAACATGTCATAATTGTCTTGGTCTTCCCTGTTCATTTTGGCAAATACTTCATAAGAAGTACCTCTCAGTCCCTGTGATAGCTTTACGCTCCACCTCTCTCTCTCTAACCCATATGTAGTAGCTAATAACTCAAAACGTCCTAGGTACCCCTCTATGTCATCGTCTTTTTCAACAAAATGGTCTAAATGAAACCCCATAGCTGAGTTTGAGGCTCCCAGACTGGGCGTAGCATCTGAGGCAAAAGGGCTGGCACCATTTTCAGGAGCCTGGCTTTGTAATTCCAGCTCCCTTAGTCGTAATTCGTGCTCCCTGTGCAACCTTCTATCTTCTGCCTCCCTTTCGGCAGTCAACCTTTTTTCTTCTGCCTCCCTTTCGGCCTTTTTATCTTCTGCCTCCCTTTCGGCCTTTTTATCTTCTGCCTCCCTTTGCTGTCGTTTTTCTTCTGCCTCCCTTTGCTGTCGTTTTTCTTCTGCCTCAATCTGCAGCCTCTTAATTTCTCTATCAGCCTCTAACCTCTTCTCTTCAGCTAACCTCCTTGCTTCCCGTTCAATATATTTATCACATTCAGCCGTTACGTATTGAATTAAAATTTGACCATCCATTCCCATCTCCTTCGCGGTGAGCACAGCAGCTGATCTAAATTTTGCCAGCTCCGCCATACTTTTTAGACAATATAATAATATACAAGATAAATCTCTAACCAGTAAATACACTAAGTACTTCTTATGACTATAGTCTAACTAATTCTAACTAACCAGTTAACTAATTAATTATTACTGGCTGTGAAGATTCACCAACTTTTATCTACAGGGACACTTTTAATTTTAAAGGGAATTTTACAATTTATTTCCCTACTTTTATTTCTCCCACCAGGAGATCCTAATATTACTGTTGGGCTAATTATCCCTGGACAAGACCCCAATATATGTAGTGGTGTTTGATGGTATTGTATGATGGTGATATTACTAAATGTAATTGTATGAGGCCAGCTGTGAAGGCTCCTGAGATAAAATGTAGTTGAGAATTGTCAGAAGGCCTTTCTTGCTACCACTACGACCTCACACTTAATTTTTTTTTTTTTTAATGAATGTGGCTACGTAAAGTGTCTAGGGTTATGATATGTAGTGTGGTGTAATAGGTTATAGATATACCCACAGATATTTAACAAGACTAATAATATAAATAAATGTTAAAATACACTGAACTAACTCACGTGTGTAAAATTTTTTGATAGAATTATATTACATTTATTTTGTTCTGGATCAATTTTTTAGGTTGACCAGAACTTAAAAGGATTTAGAGATTATGAAAGAAATGCATGGAATATTATATCATAAATGCAATAGTGTACATATATATGTACTATACTAGTTAGTTTTATTAAAATGTTCTAGTAGTCATCTACTTGGGAGGATAGTTAATGTTTGTGCTGTTGGGGTGGCCTCATCACACCTGTCTATATTGACTACACAGTGTCCAGAAAATGGTGGGAATTTTTTATGGGGGTATTAGTAACTAAACGGCGTTGGTGAATGTCCAGCAGACCAGAGGCTCACTCATCTTGTAGTTGTAGCTCTGGTGCTGAAATCTGGTGGTCCCACCTCTCCGTGCTGGCGGGCAATAATGGTGGTCTCTGTCACAAGTACTGCACAGATACACTCGAGTAAAGTCACCAACTGAATAGACACTGCTTTGTTGACAACAGAAACTCACAGCTCTGCAATCAAAGTATGGGCCATGTGTCAAAATCTATTCTCTACCCACGTCTGGACACAACACTGACACAACAACCACATCATACAGACAGGTCAGATCTCTCTGACCAAACAGCACATTTACCATGGTGGTTTTACATCAGATAGATCCTCCCAGACTATCGATTCTGAAAAATATTTATTAGTTGTCTGCCCTAAAAGAGGATAGGTAATATGTTTCATTATTCTCAACACTTGATCTGTCTTGCCTAACCCTTGCTGGAGTTTATGTACATTGTTGGTCCCTAGACCCTGACTTGGGCGGGGGGTCTAGAGCAAATCCCTACTTGTTTGTAAGGCTAGATTTCGATATGGCAGTATCAAATCACTCGAACATGAAACAATATTCAAAATATATAAGGAAATAATTTCAATCTTACCAGATTATGAATAAATAACACAGAATTGCTAGCAAAACTCAGCTGAGCTGCTGGCTATAGTAATGGCGTCCCTAAATTTCCTTTCACTTTTTTCATATGAAAACCACACTTTTTTACAAGATTTCTTTTCATTTTTCGAAATCACCACGCTAATACCGAAAATCTGTGTCTATCACTGAACAACTATTGAAGTGAATTGGACCCCTTTATTTCCCGCGTTTCTGAGCGCCGCCTATTGAAAAATATGCCGATTTTGTACCAACTGCACTGGTTGCCTCAGAAGGGCCAGTCCCTGCTTCTCAAAGGTCCTTAAACCACCCCTGTTTAATTCAAATTCCGGTTCAAATCCTCAAATCCGTCGTTCCCGGTCATCCTGTTCAAAGTCAATGTTTCAGATGCTCCCAACCACAACTTTAAAATCTGTGTCTATCACTGAAGTCAAATGAAAATGGTCTATCTGATTTTAATATGATCCTGTCTACTTGGGGTGTCCCAATCACTGCCTAGGTTTTTTTGAATTTCAAATTCCTACACTAAAGTCATTTCAGTCATGCTTCAGTCAAGTATGGATGTTTATCTGTTAGTCTGTCCGTCTCTACTTGTGTTTCTACAAAATGTACTTGATTTTTGAACCAACCTTTCTCTCCCCTCCAAAATTTTGTCGTTAAAAGTTATTTTTAGACACAGCCACCACAATATCCCCCTCTTCCATACCAAGTAGATTTGCACACCTGCGTCTCGAGGTCGTGTTTTTTTGTGCAATTAGCGACACTTTTAGATTCACTACAGTCTGTCGATGATGTGAACAACACTGTCTTTTGTCATTATCTTCAATATTATCTATCCGTCTGTAAAATTAAGAACATATTAGTTCACTGCTCAGAATGGGCCATCCGGCCAGCTAATTTTTATATTCCTAACATTAATATTAAGAAAAAAGTACTTTTTAATTTTTGTAATATTCCTAACATCTGCGTTTAGCCGCTGAATTCAAATCAAGGGCTTGGTATCGCAAAAGCGTCCAATAAATGACTGTGGCGTAATATATCTATGGTCCCTTCTGTCGAGTTGCTTACTTTTTATGTCAACTTGGGAAACGTGACTTTTCTCCGTTTCCCCCCCAATTGCGTCTCCTTAGCCTTTCTAGTCTCACGCAATCTTTCCAGTCATATTTTTTTCCTGTTTGATCCGCCGTTCCCCTCCTGCCTAGCAAGTCAATTATTATGGAGGATGATGACCCGCGGTCTGGGCGATCATGTACATCAGCAGCCTACGCATTATGTTTTTTTATCCTTATATGTTATCCTTGGAGGTATTTTACCGTTGTATCTCTGTCAATTTCACTACAATGGGTGACCTTTTAATGCTATCACCTGGCTTCATCAGCGTGGGTCTTACCCCAATGCCAAGGTCTGCTTCTCACCTGTTGTTCAACTGACACCTGTCTGGTTCTTGTCGAATGCAAATTGTAATAAAGATTTAGTTATACATAATACTAAAATTTAATTTAGACTACATTAAATATAAGCCCAAATATCCTCAGCTTTCACCTCTTCGCCTATTTTTTACAATAATACAAGTTTGAAAAATCTATCAATGATGCTTTAAGAAAATTCATCGCATACCATGGCAATAATTCATTTACCCTATATAGATACGATAAATGACCAGCTAGAATAATGCCATAAGTAATAGTTAAATGGGATGCCTGGGGGGAGTATTTTTAATAAAAACTATATACAATTGTGACATAATTTTGTGCGCTCTCTTCTCCTCTCCGGCAGTATTTAATTACATTTGTTGTGCGTACTGAATTATGTGCATTATTCAATTGTTAGCCAATTAATTACCCTACCTTCCGACAGGTAATTGCTATCTTTCGTGTCAATGTTTACACTCCTTCCAATCTTCAGTGACTTCGTGCAAAGCTGTTTTGTTTACCTGAGAGCTGATACGGATCAGCCCAGCTTGGCTGGTGAGGTAATTTTCGTGGAGTGACCCCGTGGTGTGTTTACACAAGAAATGCCCTTTAATTAGCGATCTGGTGGCATCCCCTAACTTGCAAACAGACACGAATGTTGTGAGGAAAACTTCCGGAGAAAACTGGTTATGATCAGGGATAAATGTAAGACGTTGTAATGTAAAACATTACACGTATTGTCAGAATTTAGCAACTTCATATACGGAGGATGACTGTTTGAAATTTTAAACACATGAGTCATGGAAAATATTACTTGAGGAAAAGCTTTCATAATATGAATGTTTGAATGTACTGGCTGGCATTTGATACGCCAATAAAAATCGCGCTGATTGGAAAAAGTTGTCGAAAACCCCAGGTGGAAGCGTGGGCCAGGGACCTACGATATAACGTAGAAAAAGTTTGACATACGGCACTGCATTCCAGAAAATCGTCAACGTAGACAGCTCGGACCTTTCACAAAAAAATAGAGTTGGATTCTGAATTTATAGAAACCGGACACACACAAAAAATCGCGTATTAAGAGCAGTCACTGTACAATCAGAAAAACTCGCCATATTAATACGGAACCCGGAATTCTAACAGGACTAATCGCATGTCACAGCTTGATTCTGAAATAGAAAATAATACCCCAGACTGGGTGTTAGAGGTATCTATGTTAAGTTGTCAAGACTTTTCTACTGAGCAGGAAATCTATCATCCCTATTGGGGTAAGTTGTAAACATAAATTTTATTCTGTGAATTTGACATGTTAGTGGTGTTAAAGATTCATATTAGGCTGGCAACCTCAGTATGTGAAAAAGATACATTCATGAACCACCACAGCAAGCGCTGGTGATTGCTTCATGTTAGTTCTCATGGAAGAACCAAAAGCAGAGGTAACCCCAGACTCCAAATGGAGCAGGGAGTGAGTGATGATTACATCAACTTGTGAATAGTTGTATATTATCATTTGGTGAATGTATATACATTTAATATGTTCCTTCAGGCACAAGCCACTGCCGCTGTCCAGTCACACATTTTTCCTTAAATTAACTGACATACGCTCAGGTAGAGTAAAAAATCTGAGAAAACAAACGGCTGACGGACAACGGAAAAAGGCGCCTGATTAATATCAGGAAAACAAATATTTAGCAGCGGAATTTGTTCTTTTATTCCCTCTAAAGTTGGTGGTACCAGTATAAGGCGACCCGACTATTTGCAGCACGACCCGAAGAGACCATTTGCTGTACTACTAAGTTTGTGGATCGGCACTTGTAAGCTTGAAGATTCTTGCCTTGACCATGAGAGGTTACTTCCTGAACTGATCTGGAAACGTTTGCCAGGACACCGAGGTTTGAATCTACGGAAAAGCAGCATCAGCACTTTCAACACGTAGAGATCTTTGGCAAGTCCATAGGTTTTGAACAGGAAAATACCATGGAACTGTATTCCAGTCCTAAAACCCAGTTTCAATGACGAAACTTATTTTTTCATAATCACCAGTCAATTTACAATGGTTTCAAAGTAATTGATCATTACATTCATATATGTTGATTTTGACAAAGTCATAGTTGAATTTATTATTACAGAGCGAACTGCACACGTGTGAATCCGGATTTTAATATATATATTATAGTTATATCTACATCTGAAGAGCCATTAAGAACAATAATAATAAAGATGGATTTCGCTTGAATTAAAATCAGCTGGGGGCTTTTGAACGAGCTAAATCATACAATATCATGGTTCACAAAAGGCGGCGGGAAAGATACAGAGTTAACGTGCTCAGACTTTTTCAGCATCGTTCTCGATTTCTTAAATATCTCTTAAATATCTACCTCGAGGTAGAAGCATCATTATCCTTCTATCTACAACTTTGCCAAGAGTGATCTTATGCGAAGGTATACACCTTTGAAAACACACATAAGATACTTTAGGTTTTGGCCACTGTTGGACCACTATTGCCGAGAGCAAGGGGAGGCAACCCGTGAAAACAATTATAGACAATAAACATTCTAATTATAATCCACCATCTTGTCATCAGTTCCACATTGGAGATCTTGTCATGCCTTTTCAATTCTTTCTAATCTACGAAAACATTCATTTTTGAAAATATGTATCTCTCTGGTTGTTGCTTTTGTTTTTCTCCACCTTTCCACACCATGCAGTAAGACTGACTTGACATTTGAGTTGAAGATTATAATGTTTATATTGGGCTTTCTTCTTCTTCTTCTTCCGTCCTTAGCCACCAACCGTCAAAGCAGTCAGTGGCCATTACGCCTAGTGGCGTCTTAGGGCAACAGCAGACAGGTTTTCTCCGCCGTTGTTTCATATCACGCCTAGTGGCGTCTTTAGGGCAACGACAAATCAGCCCATTTGCTGTTGTTTCCGTAATCAAAGTGACTTGCAAACGGGTGATCAGCCCGTTGCATTTATTGGGCTTTATTTCTTGTAATTTCTAACATTTTCTCCAATGCAATGAACGCTCATGATACCTTTTCACTCTTTTGTATAAATCACCGTTTGTTCCTCCAACATTACCTATATTGTTGCTGATGTATGTGTGCGAGTCCACATTTTGTAAGAATATTTCTCCAAACGCAACCTAACTACCATTTGCAGCATTAATTCTCATCATCTTTGTCTTTACCCGGTGTATTTTCAGACCTAATGGTTCTGATCTCTGATCAAGTATTTTCTGTCACTCAAGACGAACTGCTTGTTGATTGTAATCTAAACTGATTGAACTTTCCATTAATTTATTATTCTTGTCGCGCCAATACGGATGTTTACTTCAATGTCTCTTCATTATTTCACTTTTATTTATTGTTCATCAGGAGCGTGTGAGCAGTCACCAGTAATCGAAGCTCTTTGCATAATCATGTGAATCATCTCACTGATTTGGACATAATGATTGCACATCTTTCATTTTGCTTTTCATTGCTTGAAGGAAAAACAAATTATAAAAAAAACCCACATTCAGCATAATTTAAGCTCTGATAGCCAGTTTAAAAAAAATTATTACTTTTTTGCTAAAAATAACACAGCCCTACAACAACAACAAAATTTGTTTGGTGCAAACATTTTACTCTTGATTGAACATAAATGAGGCCTGTTCAATCCAAATATCACATTTACTTGTCTGTAGCAGCTCTAGTTTTTGAGATTCAGACATTTTTGTATTTCATTAATACAGGGTGACCCAAAAAAAAAAAAAAACGGGCCCCCGCGCACACTGTCTGTGCGCGCGCGGGCCCGTTTTTTTTTGTGTGGGTCACCCTGTATTATTACAATATTTTCTATATAAGGCTATGTAAAACAAAAACTATTGCTGTCTTGTCCTTTACAAAAGAAAACTGCTTGTTTACTCTGAGTTTCAGTTTTCCAAGAATCTTCCCAGAATTGCCTTTTTTAGATTTTAAGACACTGCATGCATGTTAGTATGCTACTTATTTTATTACACTTCTAACAAAGAATGGCATCATCTTCAAGAAGAGCATGTTTTCTTTCACCGCATTTATTTTGTTATATTTGTGGAGAGTACACTTTCAAAGAAGAACATAGGAAGCATATTACTGTTTTTGTGAAAAAGGCATACTTTGCTTACTTTAAAGTAAAACTAGGTGACCAGGACAAGTCTTGGGCTCCTCATATTGTTTGCAAAACATGTGTTGAACACCTGCGACAGTGGACTTGTGGGAAAAGAAAAAGTTTAAAATTTTGGAATTCCAATGGTTTGGAGAGAGCCCAAGAACCACTATTATGACTGTTATTTCTGTGTTGTGAATATTAAGGGAATTAATGGAAAAAATCACAAAAAGTGGAAATATCCAGATTTAGATTCTGCTAGGCGACCTGTTCCACACGGAGATGACATACCAATTCCAACTTTCAGTCAGATTTCGGATTTCCTGCTAGAAGATGAGACAGCAGTGGCATGTGGAACGACAAGTGACAGTGATAGTGATTTCGAAGATGATTTTTCAGATGCTCAACGCTTCGACCAGCTTGAACTAAATGATCTAATCCGAGATCTATATCTCTCCAAGGAATCTTCAGAACTTTTGGCTTCAAGATTGAAAGAAAAAAAAAATTACTGACTGCTGAAACAAAGGTTACATTTTATCGCAGCAGAGAGCAAGGTTTTATTCCATTCTTTTGTAAAGAAAACAACCTTGTGTTTTGTACTAATGTAGGAGGTCTTGTTAACAAAATGTGTGTAAGTTATACACCAGATGAGTGGCGACTTTTCATTGACAGCTCTAAAAGAAGTTTGAAGGGTGTTCTCTTACACAATGGTAACAAATATGGCTCAATTCCAATTGCTCATTCTACTACAATGAAGGAGGATTATGCTACAATAAGCACAGTTCTGGAAAAATTGAAGTATTTAGAACATAACTGGATGGTTTGTGTAGATCTTAAAATGATGAACTTCTTGCTTGGCCAGCAAATGGGATTCACCAAATATCCATGCTTTATATGTTTGTGGGATAGCAGGGCAAAAGATATGCATTGGACAAAGAAACAGTGGCCGTTGAGGGATGAATTTAAAGTTGGAGAAAAAAATATTGTCAATAAGCCTCTCATTGATCGAAAAAGAGTTCTACTGCCACCATTACATATAAAGCTTGGCTTGATGAAGCAATTTGTTAAGGCACTGAACAAAGATGGTACCTGTATTAATTACTTATGCAGAAAGTTTCCAGAATTGAGCATAGACAAACTTAAAGCTGGAATTTTTGATGGACCTCAAATTAGAAAGTTAATAAACGATCCAAATTTTATTGATTCCATGAACAAAACAGAGTCCACAGCCTGGTCATCATTTGTTTTAGTTGTGCAAAACTTTCTGGGTAACTTTAAAGCAGACAATTATTCTGAATTAGTTGGAAACATGCTGTCGAGTTTTTGTGAACTTGGATGCAACATGAGCATAAAATTGCACTACCTCCATAACCATTTACATTTATTTCCGAAGAATCTTGGCGACTTTAGTGAAGAGCAAGGTGAAAGATTTCACCAAGATATAAATACAATGGAAGAGAGATACCAGGGACTTTGGGATGTCCACATGATGGCAGATTACTGTTGGACCCTTAAGCGTGACTGTCCGGGCATATCACATTCCAGGAAGTCCTCGAAAAGATCCTTTTTGCGTGTTGACTAAACAAGTGCTAGAGATAAAGTTTTATTACATTTTTGGTAATATATGCACAGTAATTACACATAATATGAATGCAGACTAAAGTCAAAATGCCACTGTTAGCACCTAACTCTAGGATTGTACATAACAATTGCCCTACTAATATGGTCATTCTTAGTTATCTCAAAAACTAGAGCTCATAGAAAAAATCTGATTACATTTTTGGAATCAGCAACCCAAAATTACCCAATAAAAGCTATACAATGGCACCAAAATGTGTGTATACCAGTGTAATCAATGTGATCGCATGACGTAATCGAGAGCTCAAAACTAAATATTAGCACAGTCAAAATAAAAGCTGATCTATGAAACCATCAAGCTTCAAATATCAAGCTTCAAAATCACAAGATAATTAACTTTATGAATATATAATAATAATAATAATAGCTCCTTCAATCATAACTGACTATTGGAGTGCGCCCGTGAGGTGACAGCCTTTCGACGTTTTCATTTCTCTTCTTCTTGTTGTGATGGCTTCTTTTCGCCAAATTCTGAGATAGCGCCGGAGAGAGCATCGCCACTTGGTGCAATCGGCAGCTTCATCCTCCCAGGCTGCTGGATGTATGTCCAGTGCCCTCATGTCAATCTTGTACACATCTTTGAACCTCAGCTACGACCGCCCAACTGTTCTTTTGCCATCTGGGCAGTGTTCCGTAGTAGATATCTTTCGGGATGCGACCATCTTCCATGCGACGAACGGATGCCAAGCCAGCTTAGTCTGCGCTGTCAAAATTTGAAGGCCAGTGTGACGGTATTGCCTCCCCTGCTTTGCAGTAGTGGTCCAACAGTAGCCAAAACTCAAGAGTATCTATTATAGGCTTCAATGGAGTCTATCTTTCCACAAGATTACTCTTGGCAGAAATGTCGATAGAAGAGTAGTAAAGATTCTATCACATGGGAGTCTTCATAAGATTTTCAGATAAGCGAAAACAATGCTGACTGTCACTAAGCACGTTAATTCTATAATCTGCCGACACTTTTATGAAGAATTTAGCAATGGTTTATTCTAGCTCGTTAAGCCCACACCGCTGAGTTAATCAGTGGAATTATTATTATTATTATTATTATTATTATTATTATATATATATATATTTTTATTTATTTATATATATATATATACATATATATATATATATATATATATATATATATATATATATATATATATATAGCTTTGTTTAGAGTGTGTGTTTAGTAACTTTGACTGAGGGAAACATGTAGTACATTTAAAAGATTAAATCGAAGTTAAATTTGTAATGTTACAAATAAAATTGAATAATCACGTTAGGTTTTAACAGTTGGAAAATAATTTGAATAGTTATGAATCAAGAAAAGTTACTCATCACGTTGGTGATGGTAGTGTGGGGTTATAAAAAGTTCAAGTGGCAGCATATAGGTTAACTTAGCTGCCAATGATGATTCTAATCCTCCTCCTGATGGGTAGGTTTTCTGTACACTGCTGTCACTCGTCTCTGGTCAAGGTTTGTAGGGTGAAGCTCGTTTCCCAGGAAAGTCTAGGAGAGTCTTCAAAGCTGGTCTGCCGTCTTAATGCGTTAACCGCTTGTCCCTGCTTGTGCCAGAAACGGTCCTTTCTGCTGGTACCACCAATAACTGGTAATAGAAATAGAAACGAAACCCTCTTCTGAGTATGTCGTTCTCCCGACACCGTTATGTGCCCCCCTCCCCCTCTTCTATTCTACCATCCCATGTTAGAATTTGACGTCACGTAATTTTCTGCTCTTTTTTAAAGCAGATCTAGTATTATGAAGCCTCTAACACTTTAATCCCCTACGGCTGTATCTGCTACGAGACTACATTTTTAACCCATTTGTGAAAGTCTAAAGCTTATTGGTTGTTGTTTTTTCTTGTTCTCTATGCTCAGATCCATACAATAGGACTGATTTGATGTGATTCTGATTTTTGTGTTGGGCATCTTTTTGATCTCCATACATTTCTTTGATCTCATCAGACTGTTGCAGGTGATAACCTGCTACTGTTTTTTAATCACATTTTAAACAGTACAATCTATTTAGTCTGTATAATTTTTTAAAAGGAGTGTATTACATTATTTTAAAAAGAAATATATAATTCAAAACAATGTAAAACAGTTAAAGGTTATAACAATTGTCTGATATTTCAGCTGAGATTATAATGTTAAAATTAGTCGTCCACGAGGGAATTGTTCTATACTGCGGATAAAAGTTATCTATTGCGGATAAAAGTTTACTTATGCGGATTAAAAGTGATCTATTACGGATAAACGTGAACTACTGCGGATAAACGTTAACTATTGCGGATAAAAGTAGACATATAACTTATGACAGACGCGGGTATGACTCTTATATTTTTGTGTGATATCACGTTTTTCCTAACCTCCCCCCCCCTCCCCCCCCCTTTTCCAATCATCACACAACGTCACGCGATTTTGACACCCCCCCTCCCCTTTCCCCAGCGAATAGCAAGTCTCTTATAGTGACCCTTCTGATTTTTGTTTTTGCCTTCAGTCTTGCGAGGTTAAACAGTCGGCCATCTGACCTAGTGTGAAGGCATATTCCTTCAGTTGCATCTCTGAAAGCATTTTCATGAGTCTCATAATTTTTGGGTCGATCTCTTGTCCTCTCCGGAAGTATTCAATTATATTTGTTGTGCGTACTGATTACGTGAAATTTCCGTGGTCGGCACATTTCTTTCTCTGCTATCAAGCAGATATTTGGTATTTTCAAATCACTTTAAACTCCTTTCAGTAATAGTTATCCTGTTTGTATGCCCGCTTGACCTTGTTAAGAGTAGGCGGATGATGCAACCTTAACCGACAATCCATTGATAGACATTCTCGTATACCAGAAGTTTTCACACGGAAAACGGCCAGCAAAGGTTGAATATCACTGATAAGACTAGTGTGACGTCTTAGCCCAGATGGTAATACGATGAATTGTTGTTTGCACTAGGACGGGGCGATAATTATCAGTCCGACACACCTGAGCGGAAATGTTGTAATAGTTCCGGGAATATGTAGAAGTTGTATGTAATTTTTGACGAGAATATTCGAATGTCACGATTGCCATATATGGAAGACGTGACCTTTACAATCACACACAGAATTCCTATGATGACATTTTTGAATAAAATTAACCTTTTGAACCAATGTAAAGTTAAACATAAATCTATTCAATTTAAATGTAAAGAAAGTTTTCGCTCTATGTGATTAAGATTAATTCTCATCGTGGGTAAAGTTCTGAGATAGATGGGATGGTGGAATAGCCAGAGATAGTACCCTCAACTGGTACCACCGACTAGTATCACAAAAGAAGAGAACAAATACCCTCCTGAGTATTGAGTTTCCCGACACATACTTCAGACGGGTCTTGGGGACGCGGGACCAGCTTGGTAGTTACTCCCTGACACTTCTTGGAACGTGCTACAACTTTCAAACTTGACCAGTGACAAGTGTGATCCAGTCACCTATCTGCAAAGAACCAAACAACAGCTGGAGCAGAACCTCATTGGCAGCTAAGTAGAAACATAAAAGCTGCCAAGTGAACTCTTGGCTTAAGCTTACCCCGACTTTACTTTGTATATCCTAAATATATATATTAAATACTTCGGCTTATCCGAAATTCTGCATATCATGAATGTCTACCAAAGAAAACTTCAGGCCGAAACCTGCAAAATTGCTTCGACTTAACCGAAATTCGGCTTTAGCGAGTTCCGCTTATCCAGACTAGAGAGATCATAATGATGAAGACACGATCTAGAGAGATAATAAAGAAGCGGATAAAGTCTATAGAGATCATGAAGATGTAAGCAAGACCAAGAGAGATCATAAAAATGTGGACAGGATTTAGAGAGATCATAGAGATGTGGACATGATCTAAAAAGATCATAAAGATGTGGACAAGACACAGAGAGATAAAGATGTATACAAGATCTAAAGGGATCATAAAGATGTGGACACGAGCTAAAGAGATCATAAATATGTTGACAAAATCTAAAGAGATCATAAAGATGTGAACAAGATCTAGAGAGATAATAAAGATGTGGATAAAATCTAGAGATCATGAAGATGTAGGCATGACCAAGAGAGATCAGAGAGATGTGGACATGATCTAAAAGATCATAAAGATATGGACAAGACCTAGAGAGATCATAAAGATGTGGACAAGATCTAGAGAGATTATA
Organism: Oreohelix idahoensis; assembly: GCA_024509875.1. Taxonomy (NCBI): domain Eukaryota; kingdom Metazoa; phylum Mollusca; class Gastropoda; order Stylommatophora; family Oreohelicidae; genus Oreohelix; species Oreohelix idahoensis. The sequence continues at coordinate 21,629 of JAMPIV010012645.1, forward strand.
AAGATGTGGACAAGACCTAGAGAGATCATAAAGATGTGGACAAGATCTAGAGAGATTATAAAGATGTGGACAAGACCTAGAGAGATCATAAAGATGTGGACAAGATCTAGAGAGATTATAAAGATGTGGACAAGATCTAGAGAGATTATAAAGATGTGGACAAGACCTAGAGAGATCATAAAGATGTGGACAAGATCTAGAGAGATTATAAAGATGTGGACAAGATCTAGAGAGATTATAAAGATGTGGACAAGACCTAGAGAGATCATAAAGATGTGGACAAGATCTAGAGAGATTATAAAGATGTGGACAAGATCTAGAGAGATCATAAAGATGTGGACAAGATCTAGAGAGATTATAAAGATGTGGACAAGATCTAGAGAGATTATAAAGATGTGGACAAGATCTAGAGAGATCATAAAGATGTGGACAAGATCTAGAGAGATTATAAAGATGTGGACAAGATCTAGAGAGATCATAAAGATGTGGACAAGATCTAGAGAGATTATAAAGATGTGGACAAGATCTAGAGAGATTATAAAGATGTGGACAAGACCTAGAGAGATCATAAAGATGTGGACAAGATCTAGAGAGATCATAAAGATGTGGACAAGATCTAGAGAGATTATAAAGATGTGGACAAGACCTAGAGAGATCATAAAGATGTGGACAAGATCTAGAGAGATTATAAAGATGTGGACAAGATCTAAAGAGATCATAAAGATGTGGACAAGACCTAGAGAGATCATATATAAATATATGTGTGTGTGTGTGTGTGTGTGTGTGTGTGTGTGTGAGAGAGAGAGAGAGAGAGAGAGAGAGAGAGATTTAGAGGGCTCAGTGTTTCTAAAGTAGATCCCAAAAGCTCCTGT
>JAMPIV010012645.1:25000-80000 GCA_024509875.1 Oreohelix idahoensis
GTATTGAAATTGATAACGAAGAACTGGAAAGTGTCAATGAATTCGAATACTTAGGATCAATCATTAACAGCTCTGGCGACTGTGCAGTAGAAATTAAAAGAAGACTTGCAATTGCTTCACATAAGCTAATACAGATGAAAAACCTATGGCAAGGCACAAGCAAAGAAACAAAGTTACAACTGATCAGAGCATGTATATTCCCAGTAGCAACATACGGCTGCGAGACTTGGACACTCAATAAAACAGTTGCAAAAAACATTACATCATTCGAAATGAAATGCTACAGAAGGATGTTGAGAATACCCTGGACACAAAAAAAGACCAACAGAGAAGTACTGCACTCACTAAACGTACAGGAACATTGGCTCCTAAATACCATCGCAATAAGGAAGCTGAAATTTTTCGGTCATATAAAAAGACATAATAGTCTGGAAAAAAACAGTGATGGAAGGCATGGTCCCTGGAAAAAGGGGAAGGGGTCGACCTAGACGACGGTGGACCCAGGACATCACAGAGAGTCTGAACTTGTCTTTGGCTGATGCAGGTCGACTTGCCCAGAATCGTGATGCGTTCAGAGCAGCTGTAATGGAGACAACGTTCTGGAAAGAATATGTCACATGATGATGATCTTGTGTGCACAGATGGTGGTTTTGTCAACTCCTCATTAAGAATATTAACGGTTTCGCTTTCCTAGGCTCTGATCAATAGCACAATGTAGCAACGAATAGAGCCAACGTTTATCAACAAGACCTGATCGTTAAAGATGGCTAAGAGCGGTAGGCGTTGGGACAGGAACCGTAAACCATTTTTGTAAATGCCTACATGAACATAAATAACTCTACCTACAACAGGTTTGATAACATTACATAACAGTCTTTGTTCTAGAATCCACAGAGTAGCCACACACAAAAACAATTATACGAAAAGACTTTGAAAGGATGGAACAGAGCATGAGGAAGTAGCATGAATTTGTTGTAGGCCTATGCTCCTTGTGGGGCTGAAGGGTAGGTAATGAACAAATGAATAACCTGTTTGACTAAAGAGTTGTTCCCCTTCGTGGTGGGAGGAGATGTCTTCTTGCTCTTCGATGTTTGTTCTTTAATAACGACTCTCTGTGTCTCTCCCACTCTCTCACACACCACACACATACACATAAAATGGAAGGTCTGTGTGAAGCTTCTGCCATCGCTACACTGCTTTTAATTCAAGATAGTTGAAGAAGGAAATAATGTCAGACTGTTTCTCTCATAGGGTTAGAATTCACGGAGGGCTTGACTACTGTTTGTGTCATAGGACTGGTTACGGCGCCAATTATGCAGTGTATGTAACCGGAGGTGTTATATAATATAGTGGTTACAATACTGTTGTTTATATAGGTAGTAGTAGTACAGTTCTTCCTTTATCTTCCAAGTTCAAGTTAATATTATTACTGGTCAACTCCGCCAGAGATGGTAATTCTTGGATGATACTACTATCCTTTTTAATATCCCAGGTTCGTTCAGTTCCTTCTTTGATGTTATAGTGACTTCTCATACAGTGGTAGTGTAAACAATAATGGCATACGTTCAGCAACATTTAAGGACGAGATCAAATTCATGCTGATCCTTTAAAACTTTTAATAACACAATACTGTTAACAAGCATGGCAAGTAATTCAAATAATGGAGCACGCACATAATCATAAATTGGATCCTTGAACTGTGACCGCTTGACCTTTCACGCTAGCTTTGTCCCTCCTACTTTAACGCTAAGCGTTTATATGTGCTAGAAGATGATACATGTAAGAATGACAGACCTTAAATGCAAATAAGACGTTTTTACACAAAACGCAGCATTCATTCAAAGTTCAGTTGCCGTTACTGCTCTGACATGGTAAACGTAGGTCAATCACAGGTAATAATGAATGGGTTTTATAAGCGCGAAAGTGGGAAATGAATGTTTGTGTGATCTGGGTTTTTTTTTTTAATCCTAATGTTAAGTTGGAAAAGATCACACATGTGAAAATAAAGTCGAAATAACAGAATGTCGTGTGCAAAAAAAGGTCTAAAAGCTGAGGAACGGAGTGCAAATGTTAACTATTGTGTCGTGTGGAAAAAAGGACGAGTCGTGTGAAAAAAGGCGGGAAAAAGAAGAAATAGTATAAATAGAAGAGTTGTGGGCGATTGGCAGCGATTTTAGGATTTATGATTCCAAGGATACCATGATTTTAGACTAGAGGATTTTTACAGATAGCGTTAGGTGAACTTCGTCTTTGAGGATACCAAGACAAGTTTTTGAGTAAACAAATCAGTAAATTATTTCTTTTGGATATACATATATTATTCTATATGGATGTACCTACATTATTCAGTTGGATTACATATTTTTTTCATATCGGATAACCAATCATCATTGTGAAATTTACAGTGTTTGTCTAATTACATCAATAAACTCTAATTGAATTTTTCTACATTGCTGTTTGTGGAACTTTACAATAATTTCTTGTGGATATATGTTGTTGTGCTGAAACTGTTTTGCTTATCACCAAACTTAAAGGGAAGAACATTCCTGGGTTGAAACAAATAACAAAAGGTCAAGTATCACCATCTCTGGCGGAACGCCAGTCAGCACTTGAACCAAAACAACATATGAAGGATTAACTCTGACTACATAAAATCAATATAACTACTAGTGCCGCATTCAACTGACGCGGGCACAGAACATCACGGGCACTTCATACGTGAGCACTATGTCATGTAAACTTTCATATTCCTCTTTATCATATTATCTCCTGTAGACATTCTTAGTCTTCCCAAATCTGCTACTATTTACTTGTGGTACCTATGCTCCTCAATAGCTTTCCGTATCTTTTAAATATTTATAGATTTTTCTTGCCGAATTGGCTAATCATGCCTCTGCAAAACATTCCTGGAAACAAGAATCTATCTTATACATAATGTATACTCACAGTCAGATACTTACAAGTGAGAGCATAATTGCGGTTCTCATGTGGAAATACTCACTCACTGTTTCTTAGAAGTAATATTGTGGCGTTCTCCAACTTGCGCTTAGGATTAATGATTTAATTCATGGAAGAGTAAACATATTAGCAGTAGCCAAGTGGTCATACGAGAGTCCTTAAACTTGCTACATAAACAGCCACACAAGAATCGAAGAAACGTCCAGCTTATTCACATCACAAACATGTTTATTATGAGTAAAACGTATGCTCCAATGAAGTATTACTTGTAAGACCTCTTTCACTACACATCTCTAACTCCCATGGCATAAGGTAAATACAGATACTGGCATATAACAGTCTGTCAGTAGATGTCGAGATCCAGTCCTGTAATCAGCTGTATCTATGAACATACGAATATATAAGAACCGGAACATCGCCCTTCTCCAGTCTGCAAATATCACTATATCATTTCTATCCACTCATCTACCTATCCTGTGAATGAATCAGGCACTCTGTCATTCCAGGATGACCACAATAACTTCAGAACATACCTATCCAACACACTGACACCCGAAATATCTCGGAGCAATTCACACATGCATCCTCACTCTTCCACGACACACCGCCCAATGCCCCGTGAACCCTTGGCTATCATCTCCCCTCCTTTTGACCTCTCTTGCATACTAATTAGTGATATCTGCCGCAATGCAACGTAATAAAAACTTGTGGACGAAGCTATTTAATAGCTAGATATAAGAACATAAATACCTGCATATAATATGTACGTCACATCTTCCCCCCTCCCCTGTCTGAGGAGAAAAATGAAATTTTTCTTCCTCAGAGGTAGGTAAACAAAATATAAAGTGAGATTACAGTGCCCCCAAGTAGCCAGTTCAAATATAATACGAGCGGAGACCAGGAAGTACTCCAACACCTGTGTCTGTCATGAGAAAGCCAAATTTAACACAAAGTGAGGACATTGATATCAAAATATCAAAGCCTAAGTCTTACTCAAGTCGAGACAATTTGACACATAAGAAGTAGATGACCTGCCTTCCAGTAACTAAGACTACATGTTATATGAACCCATCCATACCTGTCAATCATTTTCACTCTAATGTCACATACTTTCAGTCTAAGTCCTGTCAGGTCATAGACTGAGTGAATATTGTCACTTAATACAATTGCAAAGTCATTATGCTACAGATGACCATTAAGTAATTCTAACCTAATATATGAAAGTTGTAAGCCACATGCAATGAAGTACATGATGTAATACCTTCATGATAAGAGAAAAATGTTTTCTGGTTTTCTAATTTTTTTTTCATTCATATTATGTTTTGTTTTCTTCTCTCACATGAGTCTTTATTCACAATCTAAATGGATGATATACCATGATGATTAAGACAAGCATAATAAGTCCTAACGACCCTGTGTAGTTTGGTAAAAGTAGTTAATGTCTATGAAGACAAGACAGATGCTCAGTTGGTATAAGACTTCAGTAGATGCAAGAAGATTAGTAAAGCAGAGTACAGGGACAATGCATAGAGATACTCCTTCTTAAACCCTGTGTGTCCATTAATCAAAGTCTAAGCACAAAGATAGTAATAAAAATTAATGTGTCCAAAAAATAAGAATATATTAGGTAAATATCACTATTAAGTTTGTTGAGCACCAAAATTGTGAGTGTTCATAAATCCATAAAGATAATTCAAATTCACGATTCATGTCCATGGGTTATCAAATAAAAGGTAATAAATTATCCCTGGAGAGTTTCTTTGGTTCACAATGTGTACTGCGAAGTACCTGAATCCTGAGTATGATTAATGTCCCTTGGAGGAAAAGTTATACACTGTAGTGTCCCTTGACTTTCCATCACCGATAAAGTTTCATACCAACACATAATGCAAGTATCCATGCATACTAGTTGCTGTAAACAAAATCCTTGAACTATGTGAATAACAGTCTCATGGAATGAACATAAAGATAGTCAAATGTGGCAAATATAAGTGTACCTAAAGGTTGTCGAAGACAACTAACTTGAATATGACAGTTCCTAGATTTTCTCCATCTGGGGTAATTCCGTGATGTATCAAACAAGTACTAGATGGTTGTACAGCATGACAAGACATCCGCGAGATTGTTCTCAGACCCCTTGATCGCCCGGATGGTGTAAGAGTATGGCTGCAGACTTAGGGCATATCTAGCTGTTCTTTGGTTTGAGAAATTCGCATTTTGTGGATATGCTAGCGCCCTCTGGTCGGTTTCGATGACAAATGGTGCCCCAATCAAGTATTTTTGTAGTTTGAAACACTCCATGATGTAGCTAGGAGTTCTCTTTCCAGAATGGGGTATTTCGATTCTGTTGAAGATAACTTGCGGCTCACATACAATACTGGATGCAAAACATTGTTGTGGAGTTGCATCAAAGACGCTCCTATCGCATATTGAGACGCGTCACACCTGAGAGTAAAGGAGATAAATGGATTAGGCAGTTTCAATATTGGTGCCTGTGAAAATAAAGATTTAATACGGTTTAATACATCTTGACATGGCTGTGTCCAGACTATTTTGTTAGGACATCCCTTTTTCAGCAAAGATGACAAAATGGAAGTTAATTCCGAGAAACGAGGAATGAATTTCCTGTAAAAGTTGATTAGACCTAACAAACTCATGACTTGTTTTTTTGTTTTAGGAACCTCAACATTAAGAACTTTTGAGACAGTGTCATCATCTGTTTTCAAGAATCCTTGAGAAATTCTGTGTCCCAGAAAAGAAATTTCTTTATAGCCAATCTGGACTTTCGAAGGTCTAGCAGTGAGGTGGTGACTGCGTAGAATGTCCAATAAAGATTGAAGACCTAAGATATGGTCCTGCCAAGAATTGTGGAAGAGAAGATATCGTCGATATATCAGGCCGACCAGCAAATAGTAATCTCATCATCCGGACAAATGTTGCCGGTGCGTTCACTAGCCCAAAACACATATGAGTCCACTGATATAATCCATTAGGAGTGGCAACAGTGTAAGGCTTAGATCTATCTGTTAAGGGAATCTACCAGTAGCCTTTTGAAAGATCAAGTTTACTGAAATATGTGGCATCAGACATCTTTTCCAGTAAGGAATCAAGAACAGGCATAGGCTCTGCATCAGTAGAAGTTATACCGTTAAGACGACGAAAGTCTATACAGCTTCTAATGGACTTATCTTTTTTCCTAAAAATCACTAGAGGAAATGAGTAAGGTGATTGAGATGGTTCTATAATACCCATTTTAAGCATGTTATCAATTTCCTTATCCACTTGAGCCTGAAAATGAATTGGTATGGGATATGGCTTTATCCAGATAGATGTTTGATCTTGAAGTAGAATGTCGTGAGAGATGACATCAGTACTACCTGGGATATCAGTCAACACATCCTGATAGGATTGTAACAGAGTAGAAATTTGAGTGTGTTGATCGACTGATAGATCTGGAGATATAGAAACGTCCCTCCAAGATTCTGACGCTTGAAGCATTTGTGTATGAAAATGCTGTCTATGGTTATCCATGTTTGATTCACTTATTTGATATTGATCGGGCGCATGGATTGCTCTTACGTTTGTACTTATTTTTTAGGGCCAGAAAATATATTAATTTGCTTATTATGTTTATGGCCTGAATTCATATGTATTACATATTATTAGTACAAGTAGAATCAGTCCTATATTGTATATTTTGGATGGGTAGGCGGGACTAGATTCTTATTATTCCGGTCTAGCGGAAGTATGAGTTGTCTTGACAAGTCGTGATGAGTTCCGATGTACCGTGATAATGGCTGGTACGCACTTTTCAAAGGGCTGGTAGATTGTTAAGGAAATATAATTCAGGAAGTGGTTTTCTTCTAAAGGAGATGGTATCTCTACTATAGTTTATGTTAGAGACTCTCCTAAGGTACGGTACAATGTATAATTCGGACTCCATGTACTGCCAGACCCTATTTTGATGATCTCATGTCGATTCGACCTAGATGGAACATTGTGCTTCGTATCGCTAGGGTCGTGTTTTGTATCGACAAAGATGACAGACTTTCCTACAGCGGTTATGGCTACGTGAATTAACCTGATCATCGTAGAGCTGTATGGGAACATTTATGAAATCATTTATATACCCATTATAAATTAACTCTGGCTTATATTCTCCTTCCTATGAATGAGTGAACGACAACTCAGGGAGGCGGCCATGTTAGATTTCGGTCATCATATGTTTTGATCACTGCCAAGAGAACAGATTATTTATCCTATTATCGGACAGTGACAGGGAGATCTCAATCTTGCTAGAAACCCCTCTTTCGTGGTTTCATAATATATGCTACAAACTATGGACGTCAAGTAACCTTAGTTATTTACCGATCTGCCTTCACTGACGCGTTTAGTCAGATAGGGGGATGCGGCCATAATATATCATGACATTGAACTTTTGATGTACTGCCCATTATTTCTGAATGTGTCATGACTTCAGATCTGCTATGTATACCTACAAATTGATATGTCAACATACCATGATGTACTCGTATGTCCCAGTGTGTACGTCTGAATAAATTGAGTAAACAAAGATTCCAGCAGTCTGCATTGGTGCCTTGTAGACACATGTGTATGAGTGGTTATATTGGTCAGCACACGAACAGTACACCATTCGCGGTAATCACACTCTACACTTCTACTTCATACATACACCATCCTGCGTCGGTTGGAGTGACCAAGTTTAGGGCCTGCTTCCCCTGGAGCCTTTGCCTTCCCTAACTCAGGACTAGGGTGAGTTACCCATTTACAGCTGGGTAGACTGGAGCATGCCTGATCTCAACAACACACCACTCTTCCTTACAGAGCATACAGACTGACACTTTACAGAGTGGAAAGAAGAAAAAAAAACTTTACAGTGGCGAGCCAGATTCCTGGGTCCAGCTTACGCAGTTTTGTGTTGAGAATCACAGTTTACAGCTGAAAGAACATTTGTTTGAACACATCAACACCAGTAGGACAGCTATACAGTCGATGTCAGCTTGACCTGTATTACCGATAGGATGCTGTATCTAGGTCAGCGCTTGTTGACAGTTTTTCGCTGTACAGACAGTATTACACAGGACAGTGGTATCAAGTGTAGAAAATATCTGGAGCAGTATTGTTGACATTTCTCAACGTACAGAAGAATCACAGTGTTGTTGAACATAAAGTGCATAGTTCATCGTTGGATCTTCATATGCTCAAAAGAGAAAAAATTGACAGTGTAATAGTTTAGAATTAAATCTATTACTCAATAAAGTGGCAAGTTATTAGTATTAAAATAAACTGTGCCTGCTTTACAACACTATACCTGCAACACATTCCATTCATGACATAAATTATATTGTATGCTATATGCTATTTATGCTTACATGTTATTTGTTATGTATTAAATTAGTTTATGTTCTGTGTGACTAGTACAAGGTATGCCGAGTGACATTGGTCTGGACTAGTATTCTATAGGTACACATTTTCTTAATTGGAAATTTGTTAGCAACAATTTGCTGCTATTTCTGTTAGTTGTGATGAGGTGTTCTTTTCTTCGTTGTTTTTTGTAATAATTTTGTGTTCCTTAGTTTTGTTTGATTTGTTTGTATAATTGTAGTTTTCATCTTTTTTTTTTTTTATTTCTTTACACCCTTATGTTTATACACTGTGGCGTTATTTGTCTTGTTATATTATGGCAGTTATCATCACGGTTTCTGTGATCATTTTTTTCATTTCTCCTATTTAATTTAATTTGATCTCTGCAAATGTGTTCATATTGTCTTTTCTTGTTTGTCCTTTGTAATGTCTTTAGTTGACATATGACGTATAGTGGTATACACTGATAGTATAGTACAGATCAGTACTTTATGATTGTTATTGTTATAAAACAAAATGTACAAGACCTTTGTAAGGCTTGTCTCCCAAAGTGATTGGTAAAGGGAAATATTTTTTCCACAGGTACCTAAGTGATCTTTGATTACATTGAGATATACAAGACCTTTGTAAGGCTTGTCTCCCACAGTATTTGAGATACAGTTATTGTGTCCATAGGTACTCAAGTTATCATTGGTTATTATAAACCATACAAGTTTGGACTAAGACTAAGTCTATGGTATAGACTTGTCTCTCATTAACGTGAAAGAGGGTAATTTATTTACTTTTTCAGGTTTCTGATTTAAGAAGACAATATGTCTACATTAGATTATTTCATTGCACAAGGAAAATCTCTTGATAAGACTGGAAAAGACTTAGAACAATGGGCTGTTGCTCAATATGACAAAGCATTAGCTGCAGAAGAGAAAAAAATTGCTGCTGCTGTTGAAGAAAGAAAAGCTGCTGCTGAGGAAAAAAAAGCTGCGGCTGAGGAGAGAAAACTTCAAATAGAAGAAAAAAAAAGCTGCTGCAGAAGAAAGGAAAGCTCTAGCTGAGGAAAAAAGATTAGAAAAAGAAGCTGATACTGCTGCTGAACTTAAGAAATTGCAGATGCAGATGCAATTGGAGGAAAGGAGATTTGAGGCAGAACAGAAGAAATTAGAAGCTGATGCAGAGCAGAAAAAATTAGAAGTTGCTGCTGCTGCAGAACAGAAAAAAATTAGAAGTTGCTGCAGAACAGAAAAAATTAGAAGTTGCTGCTGCTGCAGAACAGAAAAAATTAGAAGTTGCTGCTGCTGCAGAACAGAAAAAATTAGAAGCTGCTGCTGCTGCAGAACAGAAAAGATTAGATAGAGAAGCTGAAGAGAGAAAAGCAATAAGAGAACATGAGTTTGAATTAGAGAAATTAAAATTGACATGTATGAGTAATGTTAATCAGGCATCTGGTAGTAATGGTAAACCCTTTGTGTACAAGGTCAAGGTACCAGCGTTTAACCCTACCAGTGATGACATAACATTTTGGCTTTCTAGATTTGAACGGGCTTGTCGATCTCATAATGTTGACAAATCACAGTATGTGAATCAGTTGTCTGAAAATCTAAAAGGGGAGTCCCTAAGTAAGTTATATTTTGTTGAAGAGGCCGACAAAGATAATTATGATGCTGTTAGGGCAGCTTTGATAAAGAGATATCAGCTGTCTGAGGAAGGTTACCGTCTTTTGTTTAAAACAATGAGACCTGAGGTAGGTGTAGAATTCTCAGATTTCATCTCAAAAGCACGAATTACACTTTCACGATGGATTGAATTATCCAAAACAGAGAAAACATTTGATGGTCTTACGGATTTATTGCTAAGAGACAAGGTCATGTCTTCTGTAAATAAATCATTCCTAGAGTTCTTACATGAGCGTAAACCTGGTACAATAAAGCAAATGGAAGAATATTGTGACCAGTATGCCACGGCACACCCTGACATGATTCTTAGTAACTCTAACATTAAAGAGAGTATGCCAGTTGCTTCGGCAACAGAATATAATCAGAATTACTCACACAAATTCCAAGGAGCTAAAAATAAATTTGATAAAAAGGTTAATTGGAATAAGTATCAAAACCAAGATAACCACTCAAATCAGGGTTCTTCTTCGAAGAACTGGAATCGGGCTGATAGTCCTCGACACGCGAGGGGTACCCATAATGTTAGAAATTCTCGGAAAGGGAGTAGCTATAGGAACTACCCAAGTGCTTCATGGAGACAAAAGAAACAATATTACAGGGATACTCAATATAACGAGCATGATGATTATGATCATGAATATTATGATTCAAACCCAAATAGGGGTTATAACAGAGGCAATAATAATTATAGAGACAATTATAACCGAGGTAGATCACAACACAAAAGACATGGTAAATCGTATTACCAGGCTAACTCTGCACAACAGGAGTTCCACGACACCGATAATCAGAATAATGATAAAAAAGACTCCAACAGTGTAGCAAATTCCGCTTTCGATTTTGCTAGAGCATCTGAGTGTTCGCAATGCAAAACATTATTCGATCCAACCACAGTGTCTACTTTAAGCTGCGGTCACCCGCTTCCCGCTCTCCATGCGTCAATTGCGCATAATGGAAGGGGTGCTCTTGTCTTTAATAGGGGCCTAATAGATGGTACTCCGGTATCAATTCTTTTCGATTCGGGGTGCACTACCATTGGAGTGAGGCAATCACTCGTAAATCCTTCTCGAGCTACAGGCAATATAGTCAAATGTGTAACATTTGGTGGCACATTGGAGAAGTACTCCACTGCCATTATCAATATTGCTACGCCTTTCTTTACAGGAGAGGTGCAAGCATGTCTCTTGCCGAATCCGATCGCTGATCTTATCATCGGTCGCATTCATGGAGTGAAAGAATGCACTCCACAGCAAATTTCTAATTGGGAAAATGTTAATATGCAATCTGCTAATGCAGTAATCACTAGGGCTCAAGCTCTTAATATGCCACAATCTTCACATTCTGAAGATAATGATGCGCAGATCCAAGATGATCCCTTGGAGATTTCCCACGATTCCTTTATCAAACAGCAGGAAGATGATCCTACTCTAAAGAAATTCTTTACTCTGGCAACAAAAGGTGATCCGAATAAGGATACAAATCGTAAATCTTGGATTACGATGAAGAATGGCGTACTTGTACGTATGGTACAAGACTCCGCTAAGTCCATTCATTCTCAAATCCTTGTGCCTAAAAGTATGAGAGTTAAAATCTTACAGCACGCTCATGATTCGCAGTGTGCTGGACATATGGGTTTTTCCCGTACTAAAGCTAGAGTTCTTCAATCTTTCTTTTGGCCTGCTGTGAATAAGGACATACGAATCTATTGTCGATCTTGTAAAGTATGTCAAGAGATTAAATCCAGAGGTCCACGCCATGATGCACCTATTCAGGCTGCAGACATTCCCATTCGGCCATTTCAAAAAATGGCGATAGACATCATTGGTCCATTTAAGATAAAGTCTGCTAGAGGACACCAATTTATTTTGACGTGTGTTGATATGTGCACACGTTGGCCGGAGGCTGTTCCTCTAAAGAGCATAACTACTGCTGATGTCGCAGATGCTCTTTGGTTAATATTTTCTCGTCTGGGGTTTCCAGCAGAAATATTATCCGACCATGGTACCCAACTCATATCGGATACCATGTCTCAAGTAATGTCGACTCTGAAGATAGAGAGATCGCTGAGTAGTATTTATCATCCTATGTCCAATGGGATGGTGGAACGTTTGAATAGAACTCTGAAAAACCTACTAGGTAAGATAACAGAAGATCATCCTCAGGATTGGGATAGGGTTTTACCCGCGGCTCTCTTTGCATATAGAGAGGTCGCCAACGAACATACAGGATTTTCTCCCTTTGAACTTGTCTTTGGCGCGAAACCGCGAGGTCCCATGTCCTTACTTCATGATCTTATAACTGCTGATAATATTGTCGATGACACAAAATCCTCTTATGAATATGTCATCGCACTTAGACACAAGATTATTGAAGCATGCAAATTGGCAACTGCTTCTTCTGAATTTGCGAAACAGAAGGCAAGGGAATTTGCCAATAAAAAGAGATGTTTGCGACAACTTTGTCCAGGTGACAAAGCATTTGTCTTGCTACCTTGTAGGGAAAATAGACTTCTCATTTCTTGGAAAGGTCCGTACGATATAATATCAAAAGTTTCCGATGTTGACTATATCGTCGATATTGACGGGAAGCGTAAAACCTTCCACATCAACATGCTCACGGAATTCCATGAACGTCCTGATTATTTACAACCTGTTTTCCAGGCAATGGACGATTTTCCAGTCCAACATGGACAGTACTCATCTCTGTCAGTAATACAGGATGAGGAAACGAGTTTCTCGGATGTAAATTTACCTTTTCCAATGATTCCTCTTCACTCTAATGAATCATGGAAAGATGTTGCAATTTCTCCAGAATTATCTCCAGGAGAGCAGAAACAAGTTTCTACTATGTTAGAACAATTTCAGGATGTCCTTACTGACATTCCTGGTCAAACTGATGTCATTCAACATGACATTATTCTTACTGACCATAGTCCTATAAGAGTCAGACCGTATCCTATCCCGATACATTTTCAAGCACAGGTAGAGAAAGAGTTAGATGAGATGATAGAGTTAAAAATTATTGAACCATCCACATCAGCATATTCTTCGCCGATGGTTATAGTACGAAAAAAAGACAATAACATACGTCTTTGCGTGGATTATCGCAAATTGAATCAAGTGACTAAATTCGATGCTGAACCTATGCCTTTACTAGAAGAGCTACTTACGAGACTATCGATTTCTCACTTCTTTACTAAACTCGATTTGTCTAAGGGATATTGGCAAGTTCCACTATCCGAACACGCCAAACCGTTTACTGCTTTTTCGACGCCTAGGGGTCTATTCCAATGGAATTTCATGCCTTTCGGTCTTATGAACGCCCCTGCAACATTTGTACGCATGATGCGTCGAATCCTATCTCATCGCTCAGATGTCATTGCGTATCTTGATGACATCTGTCTTTTCAGTGATACTTGGAACGATCACTATAATGGTATAAATGAACTATTGTCTATCTTACGCGAGCATAACCTGACAGCGAAACCATCGAAAGCATGTATTGGTTTTAGCGAAATATCTTTCTTAGGACACCGTGTTGGTCATGGGTTCCTAAAAACAGAAGACCATAATACAAGTAAGATACTTAACATTTCTATTCCTAAGACTAAAAAGCAAGTACGAAGTCTCTTAGGTCTAATACAATTTTATGGACGATTCATCCCGAATCTGTCCTCCATTATGTCACCTCTTTCTTCCTTGCTAAAGAAAGGGTCTCCTAATGTAGTCCATTGGACTCAAGAATGTCAATCCTCTTTGGATAAGGTTAAAACTATGTTTTCTACTTCACCTATCCTAGTATTGCCTTCTAAGGATAAGACATTTATTCTTCGTAGTGACGCTTCATCCATCGGGATTGGAGCTGCACTAATGCAAGAGTACTCTGGAACTCTGCATCCTGTGATGTATATTTCTCGGAAATTAAATGCCGCAGAGAAGAATTACTCGGTCCTAGACCGTGAATTATTGGCTATGGTTTGGTCAATCCTTAAACTGCAAAGATTTCTTCTGGGCGCGCATTTCATTGTGGAAACTGACCAGAAAGCTCTTACGGCTATTCAGAGTAAAAATCTGAAGAGCGCGAGATCAACGCGATACGCGATTGCTCTACAGCCATTTCATTTTTCG
The DNA here is from genome assembly GCA_024509875.1 of Oreohelix idahoensis. NCBI lineage: Eukaryota > Metazoa > Mollusca > Gastropoda > Stylommatophora > Oreohelicidae > Oreohelix > Oreohelix idahoensis. The sequence continues at coordinate 39,141 of JAMPIV010012645.1, forward strand.
GTGCGAGCTATCCGTGGGTCAGAAAATGTGATGGCAGATATTTTGTCTAGATGCCCACATGATTCATAACTGTTATACAACTTTGATACAGTTGTTTCTATGTTGAAATGTGTACACATATGTAATATATCATATATTGATTGTAACACTACTTAGCGGTTCATTGATATTTATTCACCGCTGATCTTTCAATGTTTTTCGTCTTTGATGATCATGATGTTAAGATATCTTAGATGAAATTTATGTATAAACTAATGTGGAAATTGGGTCATTGCTAATATTGTAGTATGCGTTGGTGACACCTCTCTGGAAATATTAATACTTAGAGAAGTACTTCTCTAAGGTCATAAAACTTATGCTTATCATCTGCGCATTGTTATTGGTGCGTTGTGAGCCTATTGTATGTTGCTCCTAGATGTGTTTCAAAAAAAAAAAAAAATGTACCATTTTTTTTTCCCGAGGGGTGTGGTAATCTGTTGCGTGCATATTTTGACGCACATATTACAAAAATCGATATGGCTATTTAATATGGGAAAAATATAGACATTCATTCATTTGTGTATGAAAATGCTGTCTATGGTAAAAGCGAGAGAATCCATGTTTGATTCACACTTTTGATTATAGGAGTAATCGTTCTTGATATTGATCCGGCGCATGGATTGCTCTTACGTTTGTACTTATTTTTTAGGGCCAGAAAATATATTAATTTGCTTATTATGTTTATGGCCTGAATTCATATGTATTACATATTATTAGTACAAGTAGAATCAGTCCTATATTGTATATTTTGGATGGGTAGGCGGGACTAGATTCTTATTATTCCGGTCTAGCGGAAGTATGAGTTGTCTTGACAAGTCGTGATGAGTTCCGATGTACCGTGATAATGGCTGGTACGCACTTTTCAAAAGGCTGGTAGATTGTTAAGGAAATATAATTCAGGAAGTGGTTTTCTTCTAAAGGAGATGGTATCTCTACTATAGTTTATGTTAGAGACTCTCCTAAGGTACGGTACAATGTATAATTCGGACTCCATGTACTGCCAGACCCTATTTTGATGATCTCATGTCGATTCGACCTAGATGGAACATTGTGCTTCGTATCGCTAGGGTCGTGTTTTGTATCGACAAAGATGACAGACTTTCCTACAGCGGTTATGGCTACGTGAATTAACCTGATCATCGTAGAGCTGTATGGGAACATTTATGAAATCATTTATATACCCATTATAAATTAACTCTGGCTTATATTCTCCTTCCTATGAATGAGTGAACGACAACTCAGGGAGGCGGCCATGTTAGATTTCGGTCATCATATGTTTTGATCACTGCCAAGAGAACAGATTATTTATCCTATTATCGGACAGTGACAGGGAGATCTCAATCTTGCTAGAAACCCCCTCTTTCGTGGTTTCATAATATATGCTACAAACTATGGACGTCAAGTAACCTTAGTTATTTACCGATCTGCCTTCACTGACGCGTTTAGTCAGATAGGGGGATGCGGCCATAATATATCATGACATTGAACTTTTGATGTACTGCCCATTATTTCTGAATGTGTCATGACTTCAGATCTGCTATGTATACCTACAAATTGATATGTCAACATACCATGATGTACTCGTATGTCCCAGTGTGTACGTCTGAATAAATTGAGTAAACAAAGATTCCAGCAGTCTGCATTGGTGCCTTGTAGACACATGTGTATGAGTGGTTATATTGGTCAGCACACGAACAGTACACCATTCGCGGTAATCACACTCTACACTTCTACTTCATACATACACCATCCTGCGTCGGTTGGAGTGACCAAGTTTAGGGCCTGCTTCCCCTGGAGCCTTTGCCTTCCCTAACTCAGGACTAGGGTGAGTTACCCATTTACAGCTGGGTAGATTGGAGCATGCCTGATCTCAACAACACACCACTCTTCCTTACAGAGCATACAGACTGACACTTTACAGAGTGGAAAGAAGAAAAGAAACTTTACATTGACCCTTTATATCCACAATATAATCAACATCAGTTAACTGTGAAACCACTTTATACGGTCCCCTCCATGCAATTAATAGTTTATTCTCTTTTGTGGGGAGAAGCACATATCCTTCATTCCCAGGCCATAATAAGCGTAATTTTCTCTTCTCATTAGTGAATAGTCTGGTTTTTCCTTTTGCTCTCTCAGAAGCATCCACTGCTATATGGCATGCTTCCACAATCTTTTTTCGTAGATTTACAACATACTCATAAGAGGATTGAACCTCCTCTGACAACTCGGAGCCTACGAGAAGCTGTTTTAAGATCGACATGGGACCTCTAGGCTTTGCCCCAAAAATTAATTCGAATGGCGAAAACCCGGTTAGTTCGTTTGGGATTTCCCGATAGGCGAACAAAACAGCTGGTAAAATTCTGTCCCAGTCCTGTGGACATTGTGAGGTAACCTTACCCAACATCTGTTTGAGTGTCTTATTGAATCGTTCTACTGTGCCGTTACCTTCTGGGTGATAGGCACTGCTTAGAGACCTCTCAATTTGAAAATCCTTCATAACCTGTGCCATAACTTCTGATGTAAATTGTCTACCTCTGTCTGATAGTATTTCCTCCGGAAACCCCAATCTACTGAAAATGATCATAAGTGCATCAGCAACATCACTAGTATTGATGTTCTTAAGTGGTATTGCTTCAGGCCACCGTGTGCATATGTCAATGCACGTAAGAATGAATCTGTGGCCTCTTGCTGATACTACTGGTAATGGTCCCATGATGTCAATTGCCATCTAAGCGAATGGTCTGTTAGAGATATCAAAGGCCTGTATAGGTGCTTTGTGATATGCACCTTTCGCAGCCACGCTTTGGCGTGTCTTACAAGTTCTACAAAAAGTTTTTTCATCTTTGGTGACCCCAGGCCAGAAAAAATGTGACAGCACTCTTTGTTTAGTACGAGCTATCCCCAAATGGCCTGCACAGTTGACATCATGGGCATGTTGTAAAATAAAAGGTCTAAAATTAGTTGGCACCATGATCTGTTTTTTTCTCAGAATTAGCATCATTAAAATTTCTAATTAGAATACCATTTTTGATGGTGTACCAGTGAATAGCCCTCTCGTTGTACACAACATCATCTTGTCTAGCAACCTTGAAAATTTTTTTCAATGAGTCATCATTATGTTGCATAGTAATGAACGACTCTTTACTGACAAGTGAAACTTGTAAATTGTCATCATCCTCATTCCCTGATGCCGTACTATCATTGGCCTCTGCCTGAGCCTGTGCCCGTGTAGTAACTGCATTAGCAGTCACTAAATGCTAGTTTCCCAACTTTTAATATCATCATCTGAGCACTCCTTCAGCCCAGGGAGGTTACCCAGAATCAACTCGCTGACTGGATTTTCCAACATACAAGCAAGAACGTTCCCTGTGAAGTAGGGTGTGTTTATGTACACAAATGCAGTCTGATAATATTCAACTGTGCCCCAGAAGGTAACACATTTCACCTGTTTACCTGTGTAACATGAGTTATCAACCAGAGATTGTCGCACCCCTACGGTAGTGCATCCCGTATCCCTGAGGACGGAAACAAGTCTATGATTAACAAACCCCCTGCAAAATTTAAGTGAACCTTTTCCATCACGAGAAGCAAGTACTGGTAGAGGGTGACCACAAATTAATCTGGGTACTTCATCTGTCTGAAAAAGAGTGTTGCAAACAGAGCAATTTGCTTTATTAGAAAGATTAACACTGCATGCATTGGCATGAGACATTGTCTCAAACCCTTGATGCCCAGCAACTGAATGGTTGTTTTGTTCAACAGCAGCATTAGCCCTATGTGGGGGTCGAGAGCCTCTGTAGTGCTGATTATTCCTGTTGTTCTGGTAATTACAATCATTATTATAATTTGATCTTCCTCTGTTAGAATAGGAATTCTGAGTTCTGGTCCAGCCTCTGTTTGGTCCATTAAATTGTTGTTGAGGTATATTTCCCTGGTTATATGGTCGAAATTGACTGTATGCAAAGTTATACCGACCCCTGAAGGATCCGGCATTTCGGCTAAAATTTCTTCCCCAGCCTGAAGAATTATCAGGTGGTCCCTGTTTTTGATTTCTTGTATATATAGCCTTTGCTGAAGCAACTGGTAATGCCTCCTTGATGTTCGAGTTGCTTATATTCCTCCTAGGATGTGCGGTCATGAAACGTCGCCCCAAAATTTCCATTTCAGCAATGGTTTGCGGATCCCTCTCTTGGAGATAGGTCAAAAACTCTGGACTGACTGAAGAGAGAACCTTGCCACTCCCTGATTCGTTAACCCAAATCTTTTGGATTAAATTTATTGGTCAATCTTCGCTGTTCTCGAACATTCTATTTACGTCTCTAGATGATCACTCACTTTAAGTAAACGTGAGCTGTTACCTTGAACTGTTGTCAGTAGCAATTTATTATTATTTTTATTCATTATTTTTTTCTTTGTGAGTTGTCCTAACTGTTTATCCCGTTCTAACAATAGCACAAATAATGCTAGTGTAGGTCTCTCGGTGACATTTGCTTCTGCTCACCAACATGAAAAGATAAGAAAATCTATACAGAGCGTTATGATTAGAAGGTTTCCCCATCAGACAAGTGATGGGCCCATTTATCTCCTTAACACTTGGGGGCGGGCCTTCTTGGGCTACGATTTCCAAGTGTCATCCTACTGTTGATTTTCGCCTGCGCTTGGAATGTAACTCATTCCACATTGGTTGCAATGTTTGCTTTTGCTATGTACTTCAAGCTTTATCTATTTTGATTGTTCATAATGTTCGCTTTTGTTCCTCAAACCAATTTTTAACGAACTGAATATATGGTACTTAAACCTACAGTGGCCAGTTCAGTTTAAAAATTATCGTCTGGTCTTTTCTTGGCCATCAGCAGTGTGCTTTTTTTTCTTCTTTTTTATTAATATGATTGTGAATTCTCGTAACAGCTTTTCATTGACACTGTTTGTCATATAATATCTCATCATATCTGTTCCAGACGTTGGGATGATCAAATATTAGTTACGTGGCAGCAGACTCTATTCAGACTTACGTTCTGCTTGTTTTTTGTTTTTTTTAAAACAATCTTGACCATCATTTCAGCATTTCTTAACGCAATTTCTGACTGGCCTGTTAATGAAATACAATTATAAATATACCAATTTTCTCTACAGCGCCTATCTCTTATGCTGAGAACTCCAGAATGTCAGGTAATGTTGTCACGAGATTGTCTCCACTGATCTGCAGTGATGGTCCAACAATGACCAAAATTTAAGGTATACAATGAGGGTCTTTAAATGTATCTACCTTCACTCAAGATTACTATTGGCAGAGTTGTAAATAGAAGGATGGTACTTCTATTTTAGGGAGACTTCATAGGATATTTCAGAAATCAAGCACAATGCTGAATTTATCAAGGCTGTCATGAACGTTTCATCTGCCCGCCCCTTCTATGAAGATAAAGATATATTTGCTCTTTTCTGAGCCTCCAACTGAATTATCCAGTAAAATATTACTTAAGTAGCTCTTTTGTATATATATTTAAAATAACTGATTCATACGTGTGCACTTCTCTCTGTAATAATTAAATCAACTTTGAATTTGTAGATACATAACAAATTTATAACCACTTTATGTTTAACATGAATAAAGAAATAAGTGATGATAGTGAATTGAACTATTGAGTTTTTCTTCACTGAAAATGGTGAAGGTAATGGTTTGTATGGGTGGTGAGTTATTTTGCTTTGGCCAGATTAAAATTACTTAACTGGCCTATTAATTGTTAATTGTTGTCTGCTCCGTAATCGTCGACTTTTGTGGTGAGGCACGCCACAGGCGTAAGTTGCAGGGGTAATAGCTCCTAAGTCAAAGCAAGGATCTTCACAAGCCGTCAAAGGCAAGCATCTAGCGTAAACCACAAATCCATAGACTCCATAGACTCGTATCAAGCTGGTACCACACACTGGTATCTCCAACTTGCACCACAAACTGGTATCTCCAACTTGTACCACAAACTGGTATCATCAATCTGTACCACAAACTGTGAGAAGAAACAAATGTCTCTGCTAAGTATTGGTTTCCTGACACTAGTCAGGCGCATTCCCTGCTGTCCGTTCCACCGACCCTTCCCTAATTTTACCTTCCCTGACCATCAATGATAAACCCAGTGGGTGGGACGAAAAATCGTCGTTAATTCAGGTAATCTGATGACAAAAAATGTGGCTGAACAGCGGAAATCGACATTTGTCTGATTTAAGTATGCTTAAATATACATATGAACTTATTAAAATGTTAATATAATAAATGTGTACACCGTGATTTCATCATTATCCACTCCCTGCTCCACTCGGAGCCTGGGGCTACCTCTGCTTTCAGTTCCCTGTGGGGGAACCTGTATGAAGCAGTCGTCAGCGCTTGCTGAGGTGGTTCATCAATCTATCATTTTCATATACTGAAATAGGACCCAAAGATGCAGCAATAGAGAATGCAGTCAGCGACCCATAGATTGACTGCTTGCGTCATGGTCAGCGAACCAGAGCTGACTAAGACCCTACTCTACCTCCATGTGGTGGTCCTGGAAACAGGCTGCATCACTGCAGTCTGGCTGAGAGAGTAGGGATCGAAGAGGGAAGACAAACCCGGTCCCAAAAATGCCGTGCTGAAGTCGGATGTAACGGCCGAAAGGCGCAGATATCGCAGCTCCGGTGTAAACAGACACAACGCAACCAACGTCCTTTTCAGGACGAACGAGGAAGAGGAAGAATATGCTGAAATTGCCAGCCTCGTATAAGCTTGTACAACCACCAGCGGGTTAAACATGTCAAATGTAAAATATAAAATGATAAAATTATATATGTTACAACGTACCCCGTATAATCGAGTTAATTTACAGACGTCTGGCACAAGTAGACGTCCGAATAATGTCGGGCCACGGGTTTTGAGGCTGTCTTTCAGGTAGTTAGGGTATTAATATTATTTCTAATCCCGCTATTGTCCTGTATATAGATTCCGATGATTTTATGGTTTCCAGTATTATAAAGCCGAGTTTTCTTGCTGGTTAATTTCAGAAGATCCTCAATACTTGGTCCAATCCTCTTTATTAAAATCCTACTTTTCTTCGGTCCTGGCTTATCTGAAGGTGTCGTCTTGACTCAATAGAATGCCGGAATCTAATCTTGCGCTACAATAAAAGGGACTTTTCGCTCTCCCAGCTTTCTACGCGGTGAAAGTCGCCAATCAAACGTAGTCTAGTTAATATATTTTGTCTTGACCAAACAGATTCAAATGTTTGACTTTAGTATGTATATCCCCCCCCCCCCTCCCCCCGTTCCCTCCAAAAAATTCTACATGACACAGGTAATTTCAAAATCCTCCCATATGTCACGGGATTTACTTCTCTTGCTCTGCTGTGATGGTCCAACAATGGCCAAAACCTAGAGTATCTAATGAGGGTCTTCAAAGGTATCTAACTTCGCTCAAGATTACTCCTGGAAGAGTTGTAGATAGAAGGATGATGATGCTTTTATCTCGCGGGAGTTTTCATAAGATAATTTAGAAATCAAAAACAATGCTGAACTGGACTGAGCAATTGTTAACTTTGTAACTGCCCGCCACCTTTTATGAAGAATTATTATGTATTTTAGATCGTTCAAGCTGTCGCGTAGCGTTTGAAGGATATGAATTTATTAGAAGAAATAATAGATCTGACTGTGGAAGATTTGGCTCAAGGAATTCCTGCTGGGTTTTCCACCACTGAAGGGAGACAAAGAGGGTAAATTCTCCTAACTAGACAAGGTCTGGAAAAGGTTGTAAGGAGATATTTGGTCTCTCGCTACCATAGTCCCCTTCGCAGTTATCTATTATTGTTATCCTTAAATTATATTATATTTTACGAGCCCCCCCGCGCCCCCCCCCCCCCCCATAAAGGAAGATAAACATCAGACAATATTCAACATCTAATAGAAGGAACAAAGCATGGGGTACATTATATACACCCAATTGGTTTATTGCAATTAAAATTAATAGATGGTGAATGATAGTATTGTCGATGGAATTAGTGTCTGCTGTATGTAATATGTGTCTCACAATTCAAGTGTTTTTCATCATGGATGACAAAAATATGGCATTGATATGGTGAGTTCCCTTTTTCGTGGAACTTATCTTTTCAGCCCCTGGCTGATAGTGAAGCGTGGTTAGTTCTCCGGTCTCCTGACGTTGCCCCAGGTAGGTCTTGAATGGTTCGGATTTGCCTTCTCTGTGCTCGACCCCGTATTCTGCTCTGAGATTGGACTGTCGTGCAAGGCTCCACCATAGACTACTCAGATGGACGCTAACCCGCAATTTAGACACGTGGCTTCAGTGCTTTTAATGCGTAAATTCGCCGATATCTTAGGTCTAGCTGTCTCGAGGTTTCCTGGGCAAGTGAAAAATGGCTGGATTTGCCGCACTTTTAGCGGGTCATTTCCGCTTGGACACGTGATCCGAAGCATGCATCATGTGACCTTAGCATCATATAGACGCTCCAATCAACAACGTTAAAAGTCACGTGGGGGGTTCCGAAAAGTGGCATAAACTGGTTCTATCTAAGTTTATGTAGGTCCTAAATTAAAACAGGTTTCTAGCTACCGAGGTCAGGGGTCAACAATGACGTCGTATCTAAAAATAGCATTAGACTCGAGGAGAAAATCACTGAACGCTAGGAGAATATCCGCAAGTGACATTTCTCGGGACTTTACGGGCTTTCGATCATGCATTGAAGATGATAAAAAATGATGTGCTCGTAAATAATAATAAAAATGAAGAGAAGATTGGGCAAGTCGTCACACAAGCTCCCAATTGATTTAATTCAGTAAAATATTACTTAAATAGCTCTGTTATAGGTATTTAAAATGACTGAACCATACGGGTGCAGTTCACTCAAATGACTAAATCAACTATAAATTTGTGTAGTTACAGATAGCAAACTGTAAGAGTAAATTATCGTTAACAATTGTAAAATAAATAAGGATGAAGCGAATTTAGATAGTCTTTTAAAATTTCCTCACAGGTGATGGTCTGATTTGAAAAGTTGTTTCTGATTTGAAAATAGACAGTTCACTTGTCAGCTTTGAATGGGTACTAGCTGCCAGTAAAACTTTGGTTGGTTTCTGCCCCAGCGGATGCTTGTTCCTTGGACTGGTTCACTTTCGCCACTGGTCAAGTCTGGTGGCTGCAGTATCGTAGTATCGTGGTGTAATTGCGAAGATGGTCCAGCGTCTGTTAAGACCCGTCTGCTGTAGGTGTCTAGTTTTGACTGCATGCCACTTATACCACTAATGTTCCAAAGATAGTACCACCAATTGGTACCACGACTAGTATCATGAAATAAGAGAGAGACAAATACCCTCCTGAGTATTGGGTTTCTTGACACAAAATCAGGTGTTCCCCTTTTCGTTCTACCATCCCATCTGCATCAGATCTTTACCCTCTTTGCGCTTTAATATTAATCCCAGTGAGCGGAAAATACTCATTGCATTTATATTGAACATGTTTACATTTACATTTTCACTACTTGAAAAGGTTAATATAATAAGTATGTACATTATTTATGTCATCATCCACTCCCTGCTTCATATGGAACTTGGGACTACATCTACTTTTGGTTCTCTATGAGAAACCCGCATAAAGCAGTCACCAGCTCTTGCAATGGTGGTTCAGGAAATCATCTTTCTATATGCTGAGGTTGCCAGCCTCGTATGACTTGAACATTCACTAGCAATTTTCACATGTTGAAATGCAAAATATAGAATTAATAAAATGCATAACTTACCACAACAAAATCTCTTTTGGGAATACCGACTTGTGGCCTTGAGAAATAGTTAAGGCAACTTGATTAAAATGCCTCTTACACGTGGTCTGGGGTATTACCTTACCGAACTATGACTTATTCAGGTTCCTAAGATTCCGAGCTTTCCGTATTAATGAAATTAGAGTTTTCCTGGGATACATGTCTACAAGATGCTCAAACACGTTGCCCAGCCCTTTAAACTGGAATCCTGATCCTATTGCTTCTTTTGGCTTGTCTAGCTGTCTTCTTGGCGATTTGAAATTCACAGTGCGGTAAACTCACAAGGTGCTAAATTATAAGGCAACATTCGGCCCACGTCCAGATTGCTTCAATATGACAAGGCTCCAATCAGAAATGTTGTATTTTTACATTTCAAATGCCAAACCTATAGCATGCAAGATGCATATATTTCCCCTTTTCTCTCACGAAAAATGCCTGCGTAAGAAAAGCACAAATAAATGTGTTGTTTACAGTCAACATATATGGTATGTCAGCTTCCGTCTGTTAGCGATCATGTTTACAATCAGAACGTCGTAATTTATCACAGGTAACCTTTTTCAAGATTGATAATTATTCTTCCGACAAGTTTTGTCCGGAAACGATTATGACATTCACCCGGCCCAGCAAACAATGACAACAACTTGGTCTGACAGAGACATTCCCAGCGATAAGATAATCGACTGTGGTCATCCCAAGGTCATTTTCTTATTAATCAGCCGCAGGAAAATGTGTTATACATTTTAAACCACACTTCTCTCTATCGATCTCAGGTGTCAATATGGGTTCAAACGAAAGGGATTGATTACCCTAATCAGCAAAAGATGATTTCTGAAGTCTCGACATAAGAATAATTGAGGGAAGGGAATTAAACAACGAATCGAAAATACCAAATACTGTCAGAGGTGGGAAAACTAAAGTGAAGAGCACATAATAAATTATAGGATAGCACAAGTAAATGTGACGTTCGAGGTTATTCTGCCACACCAAATAAAGTATTAGCGCTACCGCTTTTTAGATGACTCATATCTGTAATTCGTTACAAACTCTCAGTTTAATCTTCTTATTCTTCTTTTATCCTTAGCCGCCGACCGTCAAAGCAGTCAGTGGCCATTACGCCTGGTGGCGTCTTGTAGGGCAACAACAAATTGATTCCACTTTGCTCGGTCGGTGGCCATCCTTCGTGCAGTGCCCCAACTCTGGTTCATTCTTTGCATCTCAGCCTCCACAGTCCTCCCGCCAGGTTGTTTTTGGTCGGCCTCTCTTTCGTTTTCCTTCAGGGGTCCATAGCATAGCTGTTCTTGTGATGGCATCTGGGTCTCTTTTGAGGACATGGCCAACCCAGCTCCAGCGTCTGCCAGCTATGATGGTGTGCATGTCCTCTTGCTTGCTCCGAGTAAGCAGATCTTGGTTGGGGATGGTATTCGGCCAAAAGATTCGGAGAATTTTTCTTAGGCATGTTGTGTGAAAAGAGGACAATTTCGACATTTCCTTCTCTGTAACTCTCCAGCATTCCGCCCCATAGAGAAGCACAGAAAGCACACAGCTCTGATATAATCTTAATTTTGTGCTTGTGCTGTATTGAGAGGACTTCCAGATGTTGTTTAGGCTAAAAAAGGCTGTTCTGTCTTATTCATTCTGATGTTGATGTCTTTGCCTGCCCCGCCGTCTGGTGTTACTATGCATCCTAGGTATGTGAAGGTATCTGTCTGTACCAGTTGCTGATTCCTTACTGATATGGGCTCAGGGTTGCTCACATTGAGCGTCATGACCTCTGTCTTCTTTAGGTTGATGTTCAAGCCCACCTGCTGGCTATACGTATTAAGTCTATCCGTTTTTTCCTGTATGTGTTTATATGTGAATCTGCTGGTAGTGCAATGTCATCTGCATATTCCAGATCTTCCATTGTAGAAAACGTAGTCTATCTTATTCCTCTTGGACTGCCCTCTGTTGTCTGGCGCATCACCCAGTCTATGACTGTTTAAAATAGAGTGGTTGATAAGGGGAAATCAGAGGCACATCTCCAATCCAACCTGCAAGTCTGGAAGGAAGAGCTGGAGAAGAGAGGGATGGTCATAAGTAGCTCTAAAAGAAAATCCATGGTGATATCACGAGAAGAAAGAAAACATCAGATTAAGCTGGGAGAACAGGTCCTGGAGCAGGTAGACCACTTTAAATATCTCAGAGCTATTATAGACCGAAAGGGAGGCATCAAAGAAGAGTTGCCACTCGAAAAGCAGCAGCTGGGAGACTTTTTCTGGCCCTAAATCGAGGATTCCTCAGCAAGAGAGAAGTTGGTAAGAAAACGAAGATGGCTGTATACTGCTCCACCTATGTCCCAGTCTTGACATATGGATGTGAGTCATGGGCAATGACTACAACCCATAAAAGCCAGATCCAAACCTCAGAAATGAGGTATCTGAGGAAGGTGGTGAAGTAACAAGAAGAGAAAGGTCCGCAACCAGACGATACGTCAAGGCCTAAAATCCCACCCCCTGCAGACCCAAATAGAACAGTCCCAACTAAGATGGTTTGGCCATGTCTGCAGAATGGGAGAAGATCGGCTACCACGACAAGCATGAGAAACAAAGAGCCAGGGATCTAGACCCCCCAGGACGACCCAGAGTCCGCTGGGAAGACAACATTAGACAATCTTTGAAGGACCGAGGACTAGAATGGAACCAGGCCAGGAGGAAGACAGCCGATAAGATTGTCTGGCGCTCTCTCTTCCAAACCTCTACACCTCACGGTAGAAGGGGAACGACTAAGTAAGTAAGTAAGATAAGGGGCATCCCTGTCGTACTCCTGTCTTCACCTCAAAGGTTAGGTTGCTCTGCCCAACACTATACGTAAAGTTGACATAGAGGCTTGTTATGATTGACACTATGCAGCTTGGAATTCCATAAGCCCTCGGTATTTTCCATAAACTGTCCCTATGTATACTGTCAAAAGCCTTTTCAAAATCAACGAAATTAATGTACAGCTGTCTTTGCCATTCTGAGCACTGCTCTATAATGCTCCTGAGGGTAAATATATGATCTACACATCTTCTGTTCTTTCTAAACCCTGCTTGTTCTTTCCTCAGTTTGTGGTTTACTGCTTTTGAAATTCTCTGTATAATTATCCTGCCCAGAACTTTGCTGGGAACTGAGAGAAGAGTTATTCCTCTCCAATTATTGCAGTCTGCATGGTCTCCCTTCTTGGGCAATTTGACAATTATTCCTTTGTTCCACTCCATTGGTGTTGTCCCTGTTTTCCAGACTTGTGCAAATAGTGTTTCTAATAGTTCTGCTGCTAGCTCAGGGTCTGTTTTAAATAGCTCTGCATTTAAGTTATCATGGCCAGGAGCTTTTCCATTCTTTAACCCTTTGATTGCTGTGATGATTTCTTCTTTTCGTGGAATGTCTGTATTAACATCTAGATCATTTTCAGCCTCATTCAATTGTGTCTCTGGTGATTCCTTGTTCAGAGTTTCTTTGAAATGCTCTGCCCATCTTGTTTCCTGTCCCTCTGCTGTCGTATGAGATTTCCTTGCTTATCTCTTACTAATGTAATATTGAGGTACAATATTACATACCTCAGTTTAATATGTTATCATAAATGCTAACAAATAGGAGTTCAGCGGCGGTAATGTTGCATAACATTTCTGCCACGCCGAAAGTACATTCGCAGTTTATCTTTTGATTAACCATAAGATAAGTATGGGTGCCAAGCTTGGTGTTAGCGAGATACGTTCACGCCTGCGTTTGTTTTTAACGAGGTAAGGCATGTTATCTGACTGCTCGCAGCTGGGTTGTTAACGTTATCTCTACCTACGATAGATTATGCGAAAATAGCAACGCGAAACCTGAGTCTGCGTCCCAACATGAGATAATACGGGGAAGAAATAAATAAATGGAAGGCACAAGAAAGAGAAAACGACGGGTAGAACACGAAAAAAAATGAAAGCACGGTAATTCCGTGACAAATGCTACACACAAGTTTCTTTAATGTGTGTCTTATCCATCCCCAGCGTCTTCTTCTCATTTCTTGTTCCACATTGAAAATTGACGAGGCATTATTATCTTAATACTAGCAACCAAAAAAGAAAATGTATGTGCTATAATGTTGAACTGTTACAAAATAACAACACGGTCAGGTAATAAAATAACGTTACTTCTGTTACAATACCTGCTGTTTCAATAGAAGCTTCTTTCATAAACTTGCTCAAAATAACACGCTACCATAATATGTTCGTTCCTGGCTTTTTTTTTTTTCGTTCGGGAATGCGTGCACAGAGGAATGTAATGAGTATAACAAATTTGCCTGTCACAAAGGAAAGCAATTAAGAAATGTGATGGGCGATAGAGCATGCACTGAACAAAGGCAGACAGCTGATATCTGTAAATGAAGGCACCAGAGCATATACTTCTAAAGGTTTTGTTATTACCCATGTTAAATATGTGTAAGTATTGCAGTTAACTAAATAAATGTTAACTATTACCTGCTTGCTTCTTCTGTCGTCTATTTTTCTATCTATCTATCTATCTATCTATCTATCTATCTATCTATCTATCTATCTATCTATCTATCTATCTATCTATCTATCTATCTATCTATCTATCTATCTATCTATCTATCTATCTATCTATCTATCTGTCTATCTGTCTATCTATCTATATGCCTTCCTACTTCCCTGCATACCTTACCTACAAACTGTCTGTCTGTCTGTCTACATACCTGCCTACCACCTTTCTAATTACTGGAACAGGCGTAACAATTTTATTAAAAAAGAATGAAAAGGTTAAATTATTCTGCATACTCGAAAAGGAGTGTCTGAAAAACCAGGTGACAACGTGCGAGATTATGAGGACAAAATATGCAGCGAAGACCAAAATGTTTTATCTACAACAAATCTCCCATCACCAACCAAGATCTGCTTACTCGGAGCAAGCAAGAGGACATGCACACCATCATAGCTGGCAGACGCTGGAGCTGGGTTGGTCATGTCCTCAGAAGAGACCCCGATGCCATCACAAGAACAGCTATGCTATGGACCCCTGAAGGAAAACGAAAGAGAGGCCGACCAAAAACAACTTGGCGGAGGACTGTGGAGGCTGAGATGCAAAGAATGCACCAGAGTTGGGGCACTGTACGAAGGATGGCCGCCGACTGAGCAAAGTGGAATCAATTTGTTGTTGCCCTACAAGACGCCACCAGGCGTAATGGCCACTGACTGCTTTGACGGTCGGCGGCTAAGGATCAAAGAAGAAGAAGAGACAACAAATCTCAGTGTAATCCTTTCCGGAGTTCATTCTCTCTCTCTCTCTTTTCTCTCTCTGTTTGTCTCTCTCTCTGTTTATTTCTCTATATATCATAAATTCTGTTTTGTCTTCTGTCGTGGTGACGCTCTTTCTAAAATGTACGTCAGGATCAAACCTTCTCTATACCCCGGTTGAGTACAGTCCCTTGCTTGTTTTGGTCGTCCCTTTCTTTGTAATTAGTACGCGACCGATCCTCCTTCAGCAATGGATCTCGATTGATGGTCTTCATTCCTGTCTCTTCTTGGATTTTTGTGTGTCTTTCTTGCCTTGTCTTACCACGACACTTATAACATTCTTAAAGCTCTACCTTTCAATGTTATCCACTATTGAGTATGCTCTCTTGTTATCTGTTGTTTGTGTTTCTGCTCCATACAGAAGAACAGCGCTTGTGTGTCATTTTACTGCTATGTCTTTGTCGATGGGTATCTATTACTTTTGTATGCGAACACAGCATATTGTGTTACCGGCACATATAATATTTGTATAATAGCAATAGTGTATCCCACACAAATCCATAAACAATATATCACCAAGCCCAGAGTCTGTATTTCTGTGTGACATTCACTCACTGAGAACCACAGCAAGAGTTTGACCTTATCGATTTTTGTGTGTACACAGCCGAGTTATGTATTAGATCCTTTTCAAGAAGACATGTTTTGCAGGAAAGGTTGGGGGTGGGGGGGGGGGGGGCGCTGAAGGGGAATTGATTTGGTATAAGCAGTGTTTCTCACATTCTACGGGGAGGGTGCGTGAGAGACGCCTCAGCTCGCAGTAGCCCACTTCTTTCTTTGTCTCCTCAGACACCCTGAGGAACTGCACGAGACAGAGCGAGACTATACGTCAACATTTATTTGTTGTCTCCTTTTCTTTTTCACAATCAGGATTTACCAACTCAATGGAAGTAACTGCAGCACAAGGATTTATCAACTCAATGGGAATAACTGCAGCATAAGGATTTATCAACTCAATGGGAGTAACTGCTGCATAAGGATTTATCAACTCAATGGAAGTAACTGCAGCATAAGGATTTATCAACTCAATGGAAGTAACTGCAGCATAAGGATTTATCAACTCAATGGAAGTAACTGCTGCATAAGGATTTATCAACTCAGTGGAAGTAACTGCTGCATAAGGATTTATCAACTCAATGGAAGTAACTGCTGCATAAGGATTTATCAACTCAGTGGAAGTAACTGCAGCATAAGGATTTATCAACTCAGTGTAAGTAACTGCAGCATAAGGATTTATCAACTCAATGGAAGTAACTGTTGCATAAGGATTTATCAACTCAATGGAAGTAACTGCAGCATAAGGATTTATCAACTAAGTGGAAGTAACTGCAGCATAAGGATTTATCAACTCAATGGAAGTAACTGCAGCATAAGGATTTATCAACTCAATGGAAGTAACTGCAGCATAAGGATTTATCAACTCAATGGAAGTAACTGCAGCATAAGGATTTATCAACTCAGTGGAAGTAACTGCAGCATAAGGATTTATCAACTCAATGGAAGTAACTGCAGCATAAGGATTTATCAACTCAATGGAAGTAACTGCAGCATAAGGATTTATCAACTCAATGGAAGTAACTGCAGCATAAGGATTTATCAACTCAATGGGAGTAACTGCAGCATAAGGATTTATCAACTCAATGGAAGTAACTGCTGCATAAGGATTTATCAACTCAGTGGAAGTAACTGCAGCATAAGGATTTATCAACTCAATGGGAGTAACTGCTGCATAAGGATTTATCAACTCAATGGAAGTAACTGCAGCATAAGGATTTATCAACTCAATGGAAGTAACTGCAGCATAAGGATTTATCAACTCAATGGGAGTAACTGCAGCATAAAGATTTATCAACTGAGTGGAAGTAACTGCTGCATAAGGATTTATCAACTCAGTGGAAGTAACTGCAGCATAAGAATTTATCAACTCAATGGAAGTAACTGCTGCATAAGGATTTATCAACTCAGTGGAAGTAACTGCAGCATAAGGATTTATCAACTCAATGGGAGTAACTGCTGCATAAGGATTTATCAACTCAATGGAAGTAACTGCAGCATAAGGATTTATCAACTCAATGGAAATAACTGCAGCATAAGGATTTATCAACTCAATGGAAGTAACTGCTGCATAAGGATTTATCAACTCAATGGAAGTAACTGCTGCATAAGGATTTATCAACTCAATGGAAGTAACTGCTGCATAAGGATTTATCAACTCAGTGGAAGTAACTGCAGCATAAGGATTTATCAACTCAGTGTAAGTAACTGTTGCATAAGGATTTATCAACTCAATGGAAGTAACTGCAGCATAAGGATTTATCAACTAAGTGGAAGTAACTGCAGCATAAGGATTTATCAACTCAATGGAAGTAACTGCAGCATAAGGATTTATCAACTCAATGGAAGTAACTGCAGCATAAGGATTTATCAACTCAATGGAAGTAACTGCAGCATAAGGATTTATCAACTCAGTGGAAGTAACTGCAGCATAAGGATTTATCAACTCAATGGAAGTAACTGCAGCATAAGGATTTATCAACTCAATGGAAGTAACTGCAGCATAAGGATTTATCAACTCAATGGAAGTAACTGCAGCATAAGGATTTATCAACTCAATGGGAGTAACTGCAGCATAAGGATTTATCAACTCAATGGAAGTAACTGCTGCATAAGGATTTATCAACTCAGTGGAAGTAACTGCAGCATAAGGATTTATCAACTCAATGGGAGTAACTGCTGCATAAGGATTTATCAACTCAATGGAAGTAACTGCAGCATAAGGATTTATCAACTCAATGGAAGTAACTGCAGCATAAGGATTTATCAACTCAATGGGAGTAACTGCAGCATAAAGATTTATCAACTGAGTGGAAGTAACTGCTGCATAAGGATTTATCAACTCAGTGGAAGTAACTGCAGCATAAGAATTTATCAACTCAATGGAAGTAACTGCTGCATAAGGATTTATCAACTCAGTGGAAGTAACTGCAGCATAAGGATTTATCAACTCAATGGGAGTAACTGCTGCATAAGGATTTATCAACTCAATGGAAGTAACTGCAGCATAAGGATTTATCAACTCAATGGAAGTAACTGCAGCATAAGGATTTATCAACTCAATGGAAGTAACTGCTGCATAAGGATTTATCAACTCAATGGAAGTAACTGCTGCATAAGGATTTATCAACTCAATGGAAGTAACTGCTGCATAAGGATTTATCAACTCAGTGGAAGTAACTGCAGCATAAGGATTTATCAACTCAGTGTAAGTAACTGCAGCATAAGGATTTATCAACTCAATGGAAGTAACTGCTGCATAAGGATTTATCAACTCAATGGAAGTAACTGCAGCATAAGGATTTATCAACTAAGTGGAAGTAACTGCAGCATAAGGATTTATCAACTCAATGGAAGTAACTGCAGCATAAGGATTTATCAACTCAATGGAAGTAACTGCAGCATAAGGATTTATCAACTCAATGGAAGTAACTGCTGCATAAGGATTTATCAACTCAGTGGAAGTAACTGCAGCATAAGAATTTATCAACTCAATGGAAGTAACTGCAGCATAAGGATTTATCAACTCAATGGAAGTAACTGCAGCATAAGGATTTATCAACTCAATGGAAGTAACTGCAGCATAAGGATTTATCAACTCAATGGAAGTAACTGCAGCATAAGGATTTATCAACTCAGTGGAAGTAACTGCAGCATAAGGATTTATCAACTCAATGGAAGTAACTGCAGCATAAGGATTTATCAACTCAATGGAAGTAACTGCAGCATAAGGATTTATCAACTCAATGGAAGTAACTGCAGCATAAGGATTTATCAACTCAATGGGAGTAACTGCAGCATAAGGATTTATCAACTCAATGGAAGTAACTGCTGCATAAGGATTTATCAACTCAGTGGAAGTAACTGCAGCATAAGGATTTATCAACTCAATGGGAGTAACTGCTGCATAAGGATTTATCAACTCAATGGAAGTAACTGCAGCATAAGGATTTATCAACTCAATGGAAGTAACTGCAGCATAAGGATTTATCAACTCAATGGAAGTAACTGCTGCATAAGGATTTATCAACTCAATGGAAGTAACTGCTGCATAAGGATTTATCAACTCAATGGAAGTAACTGCTGCATAAGGATTTATCAACTCAGTGGAAGTAACTGCAGCATAAGGATTTATCAACTCAGTGTAAGTAACTGCAGCATAAGGATTTATCAACTCAATGGAAGTAACTGCTGCATAAGGATTTATCAACTCAATGGAAGTAACTGCAGCATAAGGATTTATCAACTAAGTGGAAGTAACTGCAGCATAAGGATTTATCAACTCAATGGAAGTAACTGCAGCATAAGGATTTATCAACTCAATGGGAGTAACTGCAGCATAATCTTTCAACTTAGCAATAAGCTAAGCATACATTTTATTTCAAATTAAGATGGTTCTGTGTCTTATATTTTGTTATAATAAAAAATTAACTACTTTTATCTTAGGTTACAATTTTTTTGAAATAAAAAATGATATCAAAATTACATATGAATAAACTTTACTGACTAGCTGTAATCAAGGGTTTTAAAAATATTAATTTTGGTATATGAAAGTAATTAATTTAGTGGTGAATTTTGTTTTAAAAGGGGTATTTGAGAAAAAAAAATCAGAAAGGAGGCATACTACAGTATTAAAGGGGGGAACCATAAAGTTTTGGAAACACTGGGCTAAGGCAATGCTTCTCACACCTTGAAGGAAATGAGACCATCGTAAGTGGTACTAGCAGACTTTCCCAAAATTACGTCAATGTACAATAATAACAATACCCCTTCAGTCATAACTGACTATGGGAATTGTCACGAAATGGATTTAAGACTAAAGGCTGTCTACATATAGTGACAAGACATTAGTGAGAAGAAAGACTGAAATGATAGATTCAGATGAAAATGACAGTGCAAATGTGAAAGTGAGACCATTGGCTCCGAGGTTGAGAACCGAAGTTAACTCTTCCTCGCCACTTCGGACGTCTTAATTGCTATGGCCTCGACCACCTCTAACTACCCTAAGGGGATAAGGTTCAATTATGATTTACATACACCACGATACAGACAACAGATAGCTACTGTACGTAAATGAAATGACTGATTCCAGCTCTAATTTACAAGTTTTATTTACACCTATAAACAAAACTCATAGACATGTCAAATACATAAAATTGCAGTGTAAGCACTCCTGAAAACAAACAAATTCAGGAAAAATTACAAATGTTGTATCATCAAAACCCAACCCTTCACCCACAAAGTTCACCTGTATGGAGAAAGAAGGTAAGATTAAATGACATAAACCACACTGCACTTGGTGGGGTCTCAGAAGTCGAGCCTCCACTCCAAACTAGCTATGCTAAACTCTAATGTTACTGCTAAGTTCACAGTCCTCTGGAACTACCACACGAATTTTCTACACAATCACTGCGCAGACTTCGTTTCTACCTCGCCCCTCCTGAATTCTCTTGCACAGCTACCCACACCACTACACTTCAACAGCTGTCCTCTGTTATGATCTACACAAAACTATGTCTCAGTTCTGTCTTTCTGGTCTACTACCTGTAGACTACACTTCAGCAGCTGTCCTCTGCTCTAACATCTGTAGAGAGTATTTTTACCCTTTTTCTCTCCACACATTCAGGAATTGATGACTCGGTTTAAACACTGGGTTCTGGGCTAGTTAGCTGGTTTTTGCTGCTACCACTGGTTTTACCTGCCCGCTCCCGACTCTGGGTTCAGGCCTTCGGCGTTATTATGGCCGGGACGAATCGAAATAAATTTACAACCACGCTGGCAACTTGCCGATTTGCGGGTGTAAGAAGATTGAGCATCAGAGCTCCGGATTTTCCACCAAAATCCCTTTCAACTGGAGAATGTCTTCCATGCCTTGGGAAAACGTATTTTCTTTCGCTCCGTCCGCCACTGGCAATTAACGCACGACTTTACGCTTCGGCGAATGCCACAACTTTGCCGTGGGAGAAATTTTGTGGTATCAAAAATTCTGCTCTTCCCCACAAAAGCCGGTACCTGCTGTTTAGACAAAAAAACAAAACAACAGCTAAACACACAGTAATAATATATTTCGAATAACAAATAACTCCCTTACTTTAACATTTTACACCCAAGTCTTTAACACTTAACTCCCCTACTCTCTTCCCGTGTCAAAATAAACATTGGCTGACCAAGATCTTCCGTTCTGCATGACTGGTTACAATCACAACAGTTTTTCACTGAGGACCGAACTGTCTAAAATACTTTGGCCCACTTCTCGCTGACACTGAATGCAGCAAAATGTTTACCACAATTAAAATAGCCCTCTCTAGGAATCAGATTCCCGTTCAGTAAAATAAATCACTTTCAAAAATGTAATACAAAATAATTTCCTTTAAAAGAAATAATTCATCTCCGTCTTCTGAGTACACAGAACACCAATGCACAATCAATAACGTATAACCCTGTTAGATGCTAGCATATACATACTGCTTACATAACCCCAGGTTATCAAATTGAAAACCCCGTAGTTACAAACACGTGATTACAATTCTACCACCACGTGCTCCTGCATACTTATTCATAATGACAGCACCCACGTGCTTCTCTCCCCCTCACCCCCTCTGAACATCGTCTCGAATAAAAAATTCCGTAACCCGCGCACGTGCTTACAAATTACACCTCTTTCACTCCCGTCCACAGATAGATGTGTAACTATATAAATAACTAGCAGCATTACATTCTTAATAAAATCACAATTACCCACGCGCCCGCCATTCTGCAATTAATTATAATTCGCAGATGCGGGTTTCTCTACAGACCTGCTTTGCAATAATACAAAGCACGCCCGCGGCAACTCAACTTTTAAACCCAGCTTAAATACCGCTATTCCTTCAATAAGGAATTATTATGAACCTCTTAAGTTTCTCAAGTCTATCACTCAGATCGTATTTGATGGCACTGGCGTTGAGAATTAACATTAAACTTAAACTGCCCAAAAAAACTTAAATGATCGGCCTAGGTTTAGAAAAATTAAATAGAGTATCACGCAAAAATTATGCTTACCAAATTCGAATTCCCACTGAAGGCGAACCGACTTGTTTCAGGTACGCAGCTGGCAATTACATTTAGAGACCGAGAATTAAATTACGGCCCTATTTATAATCATATAACAGCACGCTGACCTCGTGACGTCATATACGCGGCTTCGATTCTCCCCCAATGATTTCAAACGCCGTTAGCTCTCGGCAACTCAAAACTGTAAACAATTCTGATGCAACCGGTACTGCTAGACAAAGAAACGGGATTAAGCTCTGCCCTCTACTGCCAATTGAAGCAAAATGGCCGAAATATATATATATATATATAAAATCCCGAAAATGCGTCTAGCCGCATGCCCTCAAATCTTTTAAAAGACTAAACTGGTGCAACTGATCTAGGCTCTATCGTCCTCCCTATAGAAAAATACTGCAACAATTCTCTACACCCCAACTCTAAACACATAAAGAAGAACCATAAAGCAGATGAGATAAAACTCCACCGTTATCTCACTCTGGAAAACGTAAATAATAGAAGAAGAAATATGGAGAAGGATTATCTGTAATCCCTCCTAGAAAAAAAGTGAACAAATTGCAAGGAGAAAAAGACATGGGCCATTTGAAAGACAGAATCTCAGTACTTCCGTCACAGGAATGCGCCCCTGAGGTGACAGCCCTCAGCTGCTTATTTTCCTGGTGCTCCTTTCGACGTTTTCTCCTCTCTTCTGCTTTTTGTGTGAGTTTCTTTTCGCCCAATCTGAGGTGGCGCTGCAGATTGCATCGCCACTTGGTGGGATCGGCAGCTTCATCCTCCCTGGTTGCTGGATGTATGTCCAGTGCCCTCATGTCACTCTTGTACACATCTTTGAACCTCAGCTACGACCGCCCAACTGTTTTTTTGCCATCTGGGCAGTAGTCCGTAGTAAATATCTTTCGGGATGCGACCATCTTCCATGCGGCGGACATGACGAAGCCAGCGTAGTCTTTGCTGTCTAAGCAGTGTATACATGCTTTGAAGGCCAGCACGTGACAACACCTCGACATTTGTCACTTTTTCTTTCCACGAAATGCCGAGGATGTGGCGTAGACACCGTAAATGGAAGATATTGAGCCTTCTTTCTTGCTTAGCATGGGTTGTCCAGGTCTCGCTGCTATACAGAAGTGTGCTGGTGACGCAGGCGTTATATACCGCAGCTTTGGTCTTCATTGCGAGTTTGGAGTTTCCCGAAACACGAGATGTGAGGCGGGCAAAGGTAGCTGCAGCGTTTGTCAATGCGGCTGTCAGTTCCAATGTACAAATGTCCAGTTTATTGGGGGCGGGGGGGGGCGGGTCGGGGTGGGGGTTGCAAGTTCTTAAAACGATGTCTTCTAGTGACGAAGGCAAAACTCAAATAGGGATTTGGGGAATTTTGGAACTGAACCAGACAACAGGCAATGCAGTTGTCAATTTTAAGACGTGGATACTGATAGGGCGAAACCACAGTTTAACAACTTACCAGTATTACCAAACATGCCCTTCAATGAACTCGGGGTGCCGGGTAGAAAGGGAAGACCTGCAAGTACCAATAACACGTAGGACGCTACAACAGCTGTCCGAGTCTCAACAAGACGAGCGTCCCCATCCCACCCCATCCCCCAAAAGGGCGGCAGTGTCAGATGCATCCCTGTGATCAAAGGAGAAAAAGAAGAGGGGATGATGATGAAGAATACTAAAATTAAAGCCCCATAGTGGTCGTGTATCCAGACAAGATCTCATATAAAAATTAACGAGGACCCTTTCTGGAGTCATTATTTGAGAATCACTGGTAGTTTAGGAACTCGTCACAGCACGCGCTGACATGGTGATATGCAGAGTTGCACAAAAAAATTCTCTGTAGGCCTTCTTAGAGAAAATATTGTCGACACATTTATAAAAGTGATGATCTAATAGACTGCTTCCTTCTAAATAATTTTTGAGTAAAGATAAATCAAGATAATCACATAATGATGCAAGTTTTAAAAAAACGTAAAGATTCAAGTAAACCCAGCCAAAAGTCGATAATGATGTAAGTGGGCACAAAAACAACAATTGACTCTGTCGATGCAATCACGTTGATTGCTCTCCCATGTTGAGAGACAGAAAAAGAATGTAGCAGATCTCTGCCAGCGAAAAATTCCACCTGTAGACGACACTTGATCGAATCTCATTTTGTTTGTATAGAAAACAATTTCAAATTTATTGTTTCGGATATAAAAGATACTTACTTAGTCGTTCCCTTTCTACCGTGAGGTGTAGAGGTTTGGAAGAGAGAGCGCCAGACCATTCTATCAGCTGTCTTCTTCCTGGCCTGGTTCCATTCTAGTCCTCGGTCCTTCAAAGATTGTCTAATGTTGTCCTCCCAGCGGACTCTGGGTCGGCCTGGAGGTCTGGATCCCTGGCTCTTTGTTTCCCATGCTTGTCGTGGTAGCCGATCTTCTCCCATTCTGCAGACATGGCCAAACCATCTTAGTTGGGACTGTTCTATTTGGGTCTGCAGCGGGTGGGATTTTAGGCCTTGACGTATCGTCTGGTTGCGGACCATGTCTCTTCTTGTTACTTCAACCACCTTCCTCAGATACCTCATTTCTGAGGTTTGGATCTGGCTTTTGTGGGTTGTAGTCATTGCCCATGACTCGCATCCATATGTCAAGACGGGGACATAGGTGGAGCGAAATACAGCCATCTTCGTTTTCTTACCAACCTTTTTCTTGCTGAGGAATCCTCGATTTATTGCGTTAAAAAGTCTCCCAGCCGCTGCTTTTCGAGTGACCAACTCTTCTTTGATGCCTCCTTTTCGGTCTATAATAGCTCCGAGATATTTAAAGTGGTCGACCTGCTCCAGGACCTGTTCTCCCAACTTAATCTGATGTTTTCTTTCTTCTCGTGATATCACCATGGATTTTGTTTTAGAGCTGCTTATGACCATCCCTCTCTTCGCCAGCTCTTCCTTCCAGACTTGCAGGTTGGATTGGAGATGTGTCTCTGATTTAGCAATCAGGACAACATCATCAGCAAATGCTAGCTCTGAAATACAGACCTGTCTCATCTTCCAGTACCCCACTGAATACTTTCTTGTTTCTCCCTCCTTACATGCCTTGATGACATCGTCCATGAGGAGTATGAAAAGACAAGGCGACAGGATATTGCCTTGTCTTACACCAGTGGTGGTCCTGAACTCTTCTGACTTATAGTTTGCTGTCCTCACATAATTTCTGCAAGACTTGTAGAAGCTCTGTATAGCATGAATCAGAGGTGCTGGAATGTTCTTCCTTGCCAAACAGTCCCAAAGTTTGCTCCAGGGGACCCTGTCAAACGCCTTTTCCAGATCTATGAAACAAAGATGGATCTCACTCTTGTACTCAAGGGCCTTTTCACTCAGCTGCCTGAGTGTGAAGATTAGGTCTTGAGTACTTCGGTTTGCTCGAAATCCGCACTGGGCTTCATCCAATTGTGGCTCAGCTAGGCATCGGAGTCTCTGCTCTAGGATTCTAGAGTAGATTTTACCAGGGACACTGGGAAGGGATATGCCTCTGTGGTTTCCACATTGTCAATTGTCATCCTTTTTTAAAATCGGTGTTATGATGGCAATCTCCAATCCTTTGGTATGGCCTTGTTGCACTATAACGCTGCCTGTAGGACCCTTAAGAGTAATAGGTCGCCTGATGCTCCATGTACTTAACCATTTCTGGTGTTATACCATCATGCCCTGCTGCTTTGCCCATCTTGATTT
Source organism: Oreohelix idahoensis (assembly GCA_024509875.1). NCBI lineage: Eukaryota > Metazoa > Mollusca > Gastropoda > Stylommatophora > Oreohelicidae > Oreohelix > Oreohelix idahoensis. The sequence continues at coordinate 65,095 of JAMPIV010012645.1, forward strand.
TCTCCAGTGCTGCCTTCAGCTCTTCCATCTTTATGTCATCTTCACCATCATTCGTTTTCTCTTCTGTGCTAGTGGTTATCATTTCTGATGCTTGACCTTGCTCACCATCAAGGAGTTCTGAGAAATATTCTTTCCATCTTTCCATTACTTACTTCGGGGCAGTAAGCAATTTGCCTTGCTTGTCCTTTATAAATTGGATATAACAGATGTGGATATTAATGTTAGTATTACCTCACACTTTCAGTTACGGTAAACTTTTTTTATTTATGATAAGAATGATCATTCATAATTCCCTGTTTGGTTCTTATGCACCATGAGCTACTGCTATAGCCGGTAACCTTACAACAACAAGCTCGAACCAAAGTATCATGTGCCTTTGTAGTGATTGTTTCTGTAGCTATCTATTCTGCACGATGAAGTTACCAGCCCCTTGCGCAATCTTATATTAGTGGCCTCTTACGGCTTCCCTGAGAAAGCAGTGGGCCCACTGTTTCTTTGTCTTCTCTTAGACCCCCCCCCCCCCCGGAGAGGGGAGGGGGGAGACTACGTGGAGCAGTGAAAATAATGAGGTGATCAGAGTATCGAGTAAGCTTTTATATATATAATATAATATATATATATATATAATATATATATATATATATAAATATATATATATATATATATATATATATATATATATATATATATATATATATATATATATATATATATATATATATTTCTCCTGCATAATGTTTTTTTTCTATTGGTCTTTCATGCAAAGTTACTTCACGAACTATTAATGTTGTTACTTTATTTAATATGTGTTAGTAAACGCTGTTACTTTTAGGGGTCGTCTACATATGACATCATGCAATTTTTGCCATATTTTACCCCTTTCGTCCCCCCTGTCATATTTACTCACAAAAACCTCACGTGACGTCATAAATCTCTTAACCTCTCAATAACCTCAGACCTAAAGGTCTTTTATCTTTGGACATGCGCCCTAATATAACCGACTAGGTTGAACGGAACGCGCCTCGCCAAAACGAGGCAAAACTTTATTTTTTTTAAAAAAAACATCTTAACCTCCCCCTTTTTTTCTTTTTTTTGGGTAATACTGAAAAGCAACAACTTCATCTAATGTAATTAGTTACCAACTCATCATCATCATCATCATCATCATCATCATCTTCATCATCATCATCATCATCATCGCTTTTCAGCTTCCTAAGGAGCATTGCTCAAGGTCGTCTTTCCATATCTTCTTCATCTCCTTGGCGCCTGTGTCCAGTTATCTTCTCCATGTGTGTACCGTGATCTTCCTCTGCCTCTCTTACCGTGGTGATTCCAGAACAAAAAACTGCCTGGTACATCTGTCAGCAGGTTTCCTCAATGTGTGTCCTATCTGGCAAAGCAGGTTTCCTCAATGTGTGTCCTATCTGGCATACTGCCTGGTACAACTATCAGCAGGTTTGCTCATGTGTTGTGTCCTATCCATCACAGCCTGGTACATTTGTCAGCAGGTTTCCTCAATGTGTGTCCTATCTGGCCATACTGTCTGGTATATCTGTCAGCAGGTTTGCTCAATGAGTGTTCTAAAACTCAGCATACTGCCTGGTACATCTGTCAGCAGGTTTGCTCATTGTGTGTCCTATCTGGCATACTGCCTGGTACATGTCAGCAGGTTTCCTCAATGTGTGTCCTATCTGGCATTTATCTGGTTCGTGTCATAAATTCCACATTAGTGAACTTGTCACCACCACTACAATCCTTCTATTTTAGGGCACGCACCTAATTTATGAGAGCGTCCTTGTTTAGAAGCGTATGCCTCTCGCTGCAAAGGTAGCGAGGGTTGAAACCACGGTGGCGTCACGCTGTAGTTTTATCATATGAATATGGATATCTGCCTCTGCTCTTGGGTCAGGAAAGGCAAAAGCAGAGAAGAGGGAAAGTGGTTGCTTGTCTATGATATTGTAGGAAGTCTGTAACACTTCTCTCCCCTACGACAGTAACTGCTTTGAGACTACTTTTTTATTTTTTACCCATCTGCTGAGAGTGTAATTCATAGCTTGTGGAGCTTTTTGGTTGTTTGTTTCGTTGTTCTCCGTGTTCACAGCCATACAATCGGACTGACACGACATTTGAATTGATTCTGATTTTTGTGTTGTGTGACTTCTTTCGATCTCTATCCATTTCTTTGATCTCATCAAACTGTTTGTCGCCATTCCTGATAACCTGTTACTGCTTTTTTTTAAAATCTATCCGATATTTCAGCTGAGTATTATATCATTCTATTAACCTGTAAATATACCCGTCTAAAAATATTGACGGAACAAAAGAACTAAAGCAAACGTCGAAACCTTTCACCAACTGCAGCACATTTAGAAAGACTGGGGGAAATCATTTTTTATTGATTCTGAATGAAGTTATTTTATTTTTTTAAATGTTTGAAAACAATTTTTGTTGGTTTTTTTTTTTTTTTTAAGGGGTGAAATTTATCCTTTTCCTTTTGAAAGGAAAAAAATAAAATGGCAAAAAAAAAAAAAATAATAAAAATGACAATAAAAAATTTGTAAATTATTGACACTCTACTGTGTGTTTTTTATATATTATTTAAAATAAAACTAACAACTTTGGTGATGGGAAAAAGATAAATTAATATTGAAACAAATATAAAGGTATGTTATAAGAGTCACTCGTAGGAAATAAAGAAGTAGAACACTAGACAAACAGAAACACAACAGACTTTTTTGGGGATGCGTAGATGGCAGGGAGGACAGTGTGATTCGCTTGCATAGCTAGGCGGTGTTGTCGCACGGAAGGTCCAGGGTTCAAATCCTGGGTAATGCAAAACTCAATGGTCTGTTGTTTTTCTGTGGTCTAGTGTTCTACGTTTTTATTTCCTACGAGTGCCTTATAACATACCTTTATATTTGTTTCATATTAATTTACTGTTTACAGGCCCCTCGTGTTTTTACCTTCCTTATGAGGGAAAAAGATGCGCGCTGTATTAAATACCGTACAGTTTACTGCAAAAGCCAGAAGCACGCAACTTTTATTAATTTTAAAGCCTGTAGACAACCCCTTATCGGTTGTATAAGTATTTACTTCATACTGTAAACATACTAGTCTAATACGTTTCTTTATTTTTATAATGAAAAAGCACAACTTGTATTTAACGCGTTAGAAGGAAAGACACCCACTTTCTTCCCTGCATGTTATGAGGAGAAAAAAAGCGGAATATATCCTGACAACAGGAAAGATCGAAGGATAAAGGATACGACAAAGTGAAAATATCCGACAAAGCACAAAAAGAAAAATATTTACTGGACAGCCTGACATCATGGCACCGCCTGAAAAGAAGTCAACTGTTAAGCATTTCTTAGATCATTACACTAACAATACAGTATTAAACGATAGTAATTTCATTTGGAAAAATGTTTTACATGAATTATTTTTTTTTTTTTAAGACGAAGAAAAGGTAATGTCATATTAACGGCCATTTTACATTACCTCTACCTAGATATCGGACAAAGCAGTTCCAGCGAAGCCGTTCCAGAACTAATTCTTGACTCGCTGATAGATAGAACAAAGTTGAAGCAACTATAAAAATGCATACCTAATAATAACACACACTGGTCTAAAACGACCTGGCTGTTTTACGACTCAGAGCGAACCTAAACCAGGCCTCGCGGCCCATTTCTGTGGGATAAAAACCACTAGAAAAATTCTCCGACGAAAAGACAGGCGGTAATTTGTTCCGTCTCACGATAATGTTGTCGATGGATTCGATTTGACTTCACAACTGACAGAGGCGGATTACCTCGCAGACCCATTTACATGTGGCAACCAATATAACACAATGAACAGCTACAAATGAGAGATGGTATAGTCAATATTCAACTTCTTTATCAATGTTCCTCTCCAAAGCCACTTAGACTTTCTAGAGAGGGTATCCGAGATTCTGATGTAATTACTTTGCAAGTTGGCCGTCCTGACCTAATTTTCAAGAAACGGTATTCAAGACAGTGAACCATGACAATCTGTGCGGGAAATAAAATTCTTCAATGCTAGGTTGCTAATGAGGTGATTCCTTGGAAGATCATTGCTATATAATGTTATTATCCATGTTTTGACCTCTTCTATAAAAATCTCACTGTGACAGTTTTCTAAGTATTTTGTTCCTGAATTAACGTAATTTCAGCTGTTATGGAGAACTGTAAAACCTACACCCAAATGGCATTAAATTGGGGAAAAAATTGTTTCTTTTCACAATGAGCTCCTAGTTCACATGTACATTAACTGTACTTGGGAGTTTTACTTCTGAGGAGTTTTCGACCACTGGTATAAGCTCGCTTGATTATAACACGAACATATTTTGGATGTGGGTATGATATAAAGAACTTCTCAGTTATCTTCCACCAAAAAAAATCTCGTTCTGCTACAGAAATGAGGACGGGGCCTCAACATTCGCTCGAGCACAGAAATATCGTCGCAAGATCTAGCTGACGAATGCATCCCTGCAGCACTGGATCCTTTAGCTGGATCCAGAGTCTGCCCCCGGACGTCGGAGTGTATTAATCTAGCACCAAATGCTGCCAAGATGGGAGTATTGAGAAGGTTGTCTTTAGCTGTCAGTCCACACGGCGACTCAAAAAATGGCGGAGACGGCTATTCACAATCCCAGCATAGCTTGAAAAACTTTCCGGGAACAGGAAGACCATTCTCCCTTTTCCAGCATAGTTCTTCGCCGCAGTTTCCCTTCCAGCCAGGGCGTTAATCACAGCACGCGGAGTTTAGACGACAGACGCAAGGAGTTTCCGGCCGGACCAGTAGGACTCCTAGTCAACAAGAGTTGAACATGTTCAGATAAAAGTTCTCGTTGGGTGTTTTGTTGTTATTCTTATTTTTTGCCTACTGTTGATATCGTATTTCAGATCTTGCCAACAACAAGTGATTCCCATAACAGTTCTCGCATGTTAAGATTTAACGTAACGAGCAGGTGCATAAACACAACAGATGAAATAGTAGGAATGAAACAGCAGGTTTATCTTACCAGTATAGGAACTGTTGATACCAACTGTGTTGTATCTGTACATAATCTTGTAAAATTGTGATGTTCCTTTTCTTTCTCTTGAGTCTAATCATGAGCAAGTCGATCACTAATCGGATTGTTATCCAAGTATGTGCTATAGATGCTTTCTTTGTCAGCTAGGAAACCAACCCAGCTTTCTGACCGCCCTTTTCCTTCCCTGAGTTATATGAAGCAGGATCTCTCCTGTTTTGAGTTATAAAATGAACCTTTGTTCTGGCCCAATCTATGCTTTCGGTAAATGCCCAGTATGTCTGTTTTTTGGTATCTTTCCATTTTTTACTAATCATCTGCAAGCAGATGATGATGAAAAAATTGAGGAATATTTAATTAAACAGTTTTTACAAGAGAGACTTTAGGGAAAGTGGGAAAAAAGGGAAATATCATGATAATTTATGGCGACTTTAACGCGAAAAAAAGTTGGCATCGAAAGAGAACAGGAGAAGAGAAAAAGGTGCGAGGTCCATTCGGTATAAGGACAAGAAAACGAAAGAGGAGAAAAACTAATCGAATTCTGCTTAGAAAAACTAACCTCTCCATTACAAATTCCCTATATTAACGACAAAATCCCAGAAGGCTTTATACATGACCTCACCAGATGGCTAACAGCAGGAATCAAATATATTACATCTTGAATACAACAAAGATGGGAGGTCTGGTATATCAACTACAAAAGACACTCCCTAGGAGCAGGATAGTGAATCGATTCCATGAAGCTTTTACTAATTAGCAGCTTTTAAGTTAAAAATTGAAAAAAAAGTGACAAAGTGTGCATCGACCTCTTCGTCTCCGATGGACAAAAGCGCCCATACCGACCTGAATAAACATAGGAGAGTGGAGGCAAAACCAAATTCCGAAGCACTGATGGCTGTACAAGGAGTGGGATATGGGGAACACGGATGAGCTAGCTACACCATGCGAGTGATAATCTCAATCACATACAGCATAAAACATGATTCCCTAGAAAAAGAAAGCATTAAGAAGGCAGATACGAAAGAAAAAAAAAGCAAACAGGGGTAGAACGGAAACAGTGAACAAACCAAAACCTGCACAAGAAACCTTCATGGAGAGAGATTTAGGAAAGGAACAAAGAAAACAGTAACATAACGAATTTAACTGCAATAGGAATAGAAAAGGCTTGCAATTATCAGGGAAAAGGATAGGGAATTGGTTCAAGGGAAATCAGGAACGCTAAAACATAGGTTTTAGACATGATTATATGCTAATCAATGATAAACAATTGGTAATCATAATAACAGGAAAGATAAGGATATATTGAAGGAGATGGAAAGGAGTACTGTAGACGGAAATGTATACAATTACAACTAGCCCCAGACATGACTCATACCCTATTGAAACATGAAGAGAGTAGAGCCAGAACCTATATTAGAAGAAGTACGTGCAGCAATCAAAAGCCCTGAAGAAATGGAAATCACCCAGGATGCAAAGATGTACGACACTGAAAATAATCCAAGCAGGAGGAGAGGCCAGATTCCTCGTTTATCATGCACTATGTGTGAAGGCTTAAGGAAAGTAATGAGACAAATCAATTTGATACCAACATCATAGAAATCATTGAAGCACTATACAAGGGACGCAAGCAGTGCTGTAATTTTGCAAGCAACGACATATTGGAGAATTTTTCAAAACAACTGTAGGAGTTCGTCCAGGGATGTAATCCAGTCCCACCAGTGCTCATTAATATATACTTAGAACATAATATGCAGTGGAGGCTCTCTACGCTGTATAAAATCAACCAAATCGATTGAGCCGACCCCTCTGGCAACCTACGTTTTGCTGATGAAATTGGATCAGCACATAAGCTGATCAGAATCAAACTTCAAAGACCTACCTCTAGACCTGGAGAAGTGTAACCAAGAACGAAGGGATGGAAATTAATATAGAAAAAAGCAAGATATTGGTGAATAGCCATAAGAAACATGTTGCGACCAACATTACGTTAAATGGGCAAACGTTAGAAGAAGTTAACACCTTTAAATATCTCGGGTCCACTATATGTAGTGATGGAAGATCAATTAAGAGCAATCCAAGACAAACGTGAGATGGCAACAGCATGCCCTGACGAAGTGGGTTTGAAAGTAGATCCTGGTAAAGTAACATCATTTTTTCCTGTTGACAGATCAAATTTGATTTGTACAAATCCACGTTGTATTATACAATTCACTTGTAAGTGTTGGTGAGGCCTGGACACTCACTAGCAGATACGGAGCGAAGGAATCAGGCACTTTCGAGCATAAATGTTATAGAAGAATTTTGCGCATTTGCTATAAAATGCACAAAACAAATGTCCTATGTTAGAGAGAAGAATAAACACCTATGCAGGCCACCAAGAACCAACTTTTGTCAATAGTGAAACGTCGAAAGCTTGCCTGGTTTTGGGCAGTAACTCGTCATGACTCCCTTTCGAAAAACGTTCCTCCCAAGACACAGTCGAAGTGTAACCGGAGAAGAGGAGAGGCAAAGAGAAAAATTCCTGGCTAGATAACATCAAAGAATGGGCAGGAGCACGGTTTTTCCACACTGTACCATTGCGGAGGAAAGAGAGCAGTTGGTAGGACCCCTTGTCCTACTGGTATGCTTCCACCATGGCACCCCTACGACCCATGAATGGGTTACGGGCTGATATGAGATGAATGTGTGAAAAGATCCTGGAACAGTAGCAGAGCTGGCCCAAAGCATGGAAAAAGATCTGTTGTATATCCCACACCCAAAGAACGGCAATTTTAAAACTTTGGTACCAACATCGTACTATGTGCTATAATAAGTTCAGCCAGGCAAAATTCCGTCTTGCGGGGAAAATTATCATGAAGAGGATAGAAAGAAAATTAGAACATGAAATACAATAAGTGATCAGGCGGTTTTAGAACAAAGGCAGAGATTACGAGAGATCACATCTTTAACATGTGAGAAACATCCTCGAGAAATGCAGAGGAATACAAATGTAGATTCTTCATGCCTGTTTTGTAAGATTACAACCAAGCCTTCGACTGCGTCTACAACATCATAAATTGGTGTAACATTTCAAGAGGAGACATGGGGTTTCCAGCGCATTTGATCCATCTAATAGAAACATATATACCATGAACAACAACAGCGTCAGTAGCGGAGAAACAACAGGAGGGTTTGAGGTGAAAAGGGGGAGAAAGACCGGGTTGCATCCTCTCGCATACTATGCTTAACAACCTCGCAGAAAATAAAATGAAAATGTTCGGAGTGGACCAAGAATGTAACATTACGATCCGTTCACAATTGTGGTGGAAATTCGATCCCAGAACTCAGTACGCAGATGACACGGTTATTCTTTCAAACATGCCAAGGGACTAGAACAGTTAATCCAGTCTGGTCAAAAGATACAGTGATGAACAGAACCTTTTTCTGAACACAAAGAAAACAAAGAAAATGACCACAGACAAAAACCAGAAGCCCAACCCAAAAATACCATCAATGTGAGGAAATTGAAAATATCACAAATTATGAATATCTTGGCACCATAATTAACAACAATTAGACCTGCTCAAAAGAGTGCCAGAAGGAGAACTGGTCATAGCAATGCAGAGGTTAAAATAAAATGAAGAACCTAATGGCATAACACCAGCAAAATAATAAAAGTAAAACTTCTGAGAACGTGCACTTATCCGGTAGCAACATATGGATGGTGAATCACATGGACCATTACTCGAAACATTAAAGAAAAAAATCGAATCTTTCCGAATCAAAGGTGTTACAGAAAAATTCTCAGAATATTTTCGACCATGAAGAAGAAAAATATAGACAAATCCTACACGACCTGAACAATCGAGGGAACAACATATCTCATAAAAACATAACATGTCCCCCTGTAAACTGAAATATATGTTGCAGGCCACATTAAACACGCCATAGTGGCTTTAGAGAGAGCATTGATGGAGGGATGGTAACCTGAAAGGCGATTGCAGGGGCCGATCAAGACGACGGTGGGACACAGGACATTGAAGACACCTTGAACATGACATTGGGAGGAGGCAGGAGGGCTGGCTAGAGATCGAGAATCTTTCAGCGGGACAGGTGATAGAGCGACTTTCTGCAAAGGACATGCTAAACATTTGATGTATCTGTACACTGCATGCTGTTTTTCATGAAGGTCCCCCCTCCTCAATATATTGGAGTTGATCACTAAACCAGTTTTGAATTAGCAACATGCTAACTGTTACGTGTCACCCATGTTTACTGCGGACCCAAGAAATGGGATGAAAAATAATAGTAAACTCTGGTAAAACCTCACCATGCATGTCAGTAAAAGCCTGAACTTTAGGATGCATTGGGCTAGGGGCGGGTAACGGGTTTTCCTGGCTCGAAACCCTTTTAGTCTCACGCCTTTTTGTCTACTCAGCTCTAGAATTATTTTTTTAAACCACAAAACCCTCCAACCAACAACAAGTGAACGGGTTCAAACTACAGAAAAATAAACAACTCATCCATTCAAGGACAGAAGGTACTCTGTTGATAAGTAGAACGCCACGGCGGCGACGACAGAAGGAAAGCCTAAAGTGAGTTCTAGTGTTGATGACTAACCTTTTAATTTTACAGACATGCTAGGGGTAAGTGAAGAAGACTAGCAATAGTTTGTTGAAGCTGATCGTGCCACAGTGACAGGAAGATCTTGCATAAAACGTTCGTTGAAGCTGATGGCACGTGACAGAGAAGACTGTGCATAAGTTTGTGTTAGAGCTCCGATGGCACGTGACAGTAACAGACTTAGGCATAAGTATTGTTCGAGCTGATGCGCAACGTGACGAGAAAGATCTTGGCATTAGGAGTTTGTGTTGAGGGCCTATGGTCTCCTTGGCGAGTCTCACCGGGGCAATGTAAATATGTTTCCATTATGACCTACTACATAACGGGACTCTCATATCCTCACCCACTGAATTGTGCCTGTATACCGAACTCACATCCTCCACCCTATTTGTCCTATCTACCGACCTCATATACCTCTCACACCCTATATTGTCTATTGTTATAACCGACTCATATCCTTCCCACCCCCCTAGTTTTTGCCTGTTTACCCGACTCATATCCCTCACCCTCATTTGCATTTATACCGAACTCGTAATCCTACACCCTATGTGGGCCTAATATATCCGACCGACTTCATGTCCTCTCACCATTTGGTCTATATACCGGACTCATAACCTCACCACCATCTTCGTCTAATAAAACGACTCCATATCCTCCACACCATTTGCCTATATACCGACTTCATATATCCTCACACTATTTTGCCTATTTCTGAATAGATCATAAACAGCGCATTACATGTAATAAAATATCATTCGGTTTATTAACTTTCTATGCTTCCAACGAGCATATTGTCTTTAACAAAACGGTTTATGCCAAGTCACTCCTGAAACGTGACACTCAAGCTCAGGTTTCTTTCCATTGGTCTTTCCTATATCATTTTCATTTTCCGGCTCCATATCTCTTCTCTCCGTGTGTGTGTGTTGTTTGTTCTTTTTCCTTTCGGTTCCTCCTGCGTCTAGGTGTCCTAAATCCGGTGGGTTTCAGTACAAAAAGACTCTGCCCCGCCACATTGCTGCTACCAGGTTTCGCAAATGTATGTCCCTATCCAAACAACCAGCGTCTCTCTTCTCTTCTTCTTGTTCCGCTGACGGGCTTCTGTTTATGGTTCTTGACATAAGTTAGGGGACATTTAAGTGATCTTGTAAGGGTAAAGGTTAAAGGATCCCCGGTTACTCCGCCCATTGAGGCATATATTGGGATATTGGTAGTTAGGCCCATATTTTCTTGACCAAATCGGCACCAACTAGGGGTGAGTGATCCTTGTAGTAACCACTTTAAAATCCAATCTATTCTACCACAAGCATCACATACTATCACTAGCTCTTAGTATACGTCCTCTTACTTATTTATAATTGTTGCTGTAGTTTTTTGTTGGTTTAAATTTTTCTACATAGATCGGGTTTCAGCCGGCCCTATGACCAATCCCATCTTTATAGTCCGCTTTTTTTACCACATTGCGTAGGTCGGTATATACGAATTGCATACTATCCCATTGCTTCCGTGTTAGAAGCTCCAGCTAACCCACAGTGAGTGGGCAATTGACTATGTGATCTTCCCTACCAAGTCATTTCTGACCAAAGGGGAGCGTACCCTCACCGAAATAAACTTTCGGTGGCACTGTGTTGGGCAAATGTTAGATCAAAGCTGCTTTAGCCCATTGCAGCATGACCCGGCTCTGCGGACCGTCAGAAGGATCGGTCTAGCCGATTACAGTCTGACAACCAGTTAGCAAACAGCCTAGTCACTCAAGTAGGATTACGGAACCTTGCCCCCTCAATCCGCTTACGTAAGCATGTGCATCCTTCCCTACCAGTCCCATTACTGGACCAGAAGTGTAAGCTATAATACGGATCTTAAAATTAGAGCTAGCCTATTCTAATTTACACTAATCGTTAAATTATACACGAATTCTAGGAGAACGACTATAATGACTTTGGTTTTCATTTTTCAATATCAGGCCAAACCAGGGACCGTTTCCCGTAGTGGTTTCACACATATATTTCTTAATTTTCCATTACCGATTAACGAAAACCTGCGGGATATGGGCACAGTAAACTTTATTTATTTTCACATTGGTTGGACACCAAACGTAATGCAAATACTTAGTAGAAGGCGTACACTGACATTGGACAGAAGGGCTCCCTAATGGAGTGGGGGACCAGAAGTGGGGCTATCTCGAGAATGTGAACCTGGAAACTGACCTCCTATTCGGAGCTCTTGGAAAAGAGCTTAAGGAGATTAAATCTTGTCTGAAATGATGCATGCTATTATATGCTAAAATAATTCCCACATAATTTTATTACACTTACCATTGCTTTGTGTTTTAAAATATGTCCATTTAAAAATTTTAAATTACTACATCTTTTAATTATGGAAGCTTTTTTGTGTTTCCATGAATAGTTCCTTATTTATTTTTGTTCATAGTGGAACCCGTAAACTTATTCACACTTCATCTTACCAAACCATATCATTCTTTACGTAATCTGACATAAAACAATATACTACTAAACAACAACGGTTGGTTATGGTTTATTCTCTTGTTTTGTTATATAAAAAATATGCTGTTTGATGATCATAGCTCGTAATCCGTTGGGCTATAGACCAGTGTAATTTGGCTACAAGTTAACCAGTAAACACTGTGTGTAACTACCCAAACACACACCTCGATTTAATTAAATCTTCGTTACGAATAGATTGATGTTGGCAACCGAAATAAACAAAACTAGCGCCAAACACTTCTACAACTCAATTATCAATTATTGTTACAATTTCGAAGATGCGGCGGATCGGTTGAAGGAACATAATAGAAATGTTAACGGACAAGCAAGGTAAACTCGATTGATTGACAATTTGCTTTCAACACAAGGCGAGGTAAACTCGGTTTGACTGGAAAAATAAATAGTATGAGTATATGCGTTTCAGTTAATCAAAACAGATAAAAAAAACCGGAGGTACATGCGCAGAACAGCTCAACATACTAATCAATGAAATAGTGTTTATGGTTTCCAGTCAGTAATCAAACAGATTAAGGTGTGCTGGAAAGGCAGTCCTGGATTCACTTAAATCAAAACAATATGCATTATTAAGTCAATTCAATTTGAACAAGACAGGGCAAACTCGATTGATTAGTTTCATAGTATAAGTGTCATGCCGGTCAATTAGTCAACACACCACAGGCGTAGTGCCAAACTCGATGGACTAGACACTAATATGATAAGTGTATGCAGAGGCATACTGAAGTTAGAATTTGTTACCCGGGCTGATGCTACCTTATGGCACCCTCATTCTATAAAAGAAAAAACTGTTTGCAAGTACATTTTTTAAGCGGTATGTTACAATCATTAATACTGTCCTTTGGCATCCGCTTATTCCTGGCTGTCTCCCACCGGGCGAAACGCATCGCTCCGCACCCCCCCCCCCCCCCCCCCCCCACAGTTACGCCCTTGAGTGTAATGGCCCTCAAATTCCATCAGCAATGATTATTGGGACGTGTTCAGCTCGATTTGACTTGGACTAACGCTATGATGAAATTGTGTGCGGTCAATTAATCAAACGTGATTACGTGATGGTAGGACAGTAAAAAAACCAGCGCAATTGGGACAAATCCTATACACTATGTATATGTGGTCAATTGATCAAGAAAGCTATGATTCGGGGGAAAGGCAGCTGAATTGCTAATTATACAAATAAGTACGTATTGGTTCAACTAAATCAACAAGATAAAACGCGAGCCAGTCAAAAATGCACGAATAGAAGAGAATGGAGGGAAGCTAGAGAAAACAACAGTATTCCATTTTTTTTTTTTTTTTTTATATAGAGAGAGAAGAAATAGAAAGAACAATATTGACTCACAGGTATTTAATGAAACTGCCAACAGGCTAAACCACCAGATGGACCGCCAAAAAAATGCAGGAAAACATGATTTGGTTAAACGCTGGCAGGTGATGGTAAATGCTGCATTCTTTGTGTGTTTGTGAGTGCTCCTGTAAATACCAGGGGCGGCCATGGAGTGTTGAGGCATTTCCAGGGTAACTGCCCAGGGACCCCACTGTGAGTATAGATGGGTTCACTCTCCCCCAATCCTCTCTATAATACGAATCAATAATTAGGTGTCAGTGACCCTTGTTTCTGCTCCGGGGCCGTGTCATTACCGCCCCTGTTTAAATAATACATTCACACTTTTAGGTAAGGGTTTGCCATTTAACAGAGGTGTGAATATTCTGATCTTATATTCACGCTTACGCCTGTAGACAAAAACCCGTGGGTTTTTGCAATGTACTTTTGTGCCCCTCCTCTCACCCATTCATCCCCCTCCCGGCAAGTAAATCACTTCTTTTTTTCATTTTCTTCATCGTTCTGTCTATTTCGGCAGTATTTCATTTGCCCTTACATTCTTTTTGCTTCTGCCCACTTTCCAGAAGTATTCTACGTTTCAACTAAGTGTACCGATTAGTAAATAACCAGCGTTAAATACCGATTGTTATCACGGTAAGTTCAGTTTCTGGCATCACACATAGTGAAAAGAAACGTCAGTTGTTTTGTGCAACGTGGTATCGCACGAAACACGCAATAGAAAAGTCAGATTGTATATCTAAGGAAGCACCGAGGACGGAGTTGATAAAACACCAGTGATAATTAGATAATCGTTTCATCTGAGCTTCTCGGTGTCAATAATGGGCCGATAATCGATCTGGGTAAGCAATTCCTTGGCGCAAAATTTTACGCCAGGAAATAGGTTTCACAGATTTTGGTTTGATGGGTTGGAGGAAGAATACGACACGTAAGAAAGAGGTCACGCGATGATTTTTAAAATGTAATATTTTAAAACACGAGGGAGAGAAATTAAATTAAATACCTCTACCCATATAGTTTCAGAGCTTGATTGATTTGAGAAGCCGAAATACACAATGGGTTTTGTCATTGGAAAATTCGTACGGAAGAACAATCTTGGATTGAACTGAGAAATGAGAGATATAATCATGCGAAATAGGAGTCCAAAGATCAGACTCATCGCTACGTCAAATTAGAAACTCCAAAAGCCAGAGAGAAAAGGCTCGGGACAAAGAAATTCCAAGATTTTATAAGTGACAAGATCGAAAGTATTTGAGGGCAACTTTAAAACTTAAAAGTAAACCTTGCATATTATAAATACAAGAGACTTGGAAACTTACAGACCCTGGGAACAAATGTATTTGGGGGAACTTATGGACAAAAGTGATTAAAAATAAAACCCGAATTTAAATACGAAGTT
>JAMPIV010012645.1:82500-84519 GCA_024509875.1 Oreohelix idahoensis
TTTGTACTTAAGATACTCTCGTAAAAACGTAATTTCTCCCGTAAAACATCATCACTGAATGTAATCGAGGTCAAATAGGTAGGAGACAATAAACAACACTAGCAACAAATAGAATTTCAACGATTTAACAAACAATTAAACATAAACAACATGCCTTTTTAAAATTCCACAATCTATCATACTCCATCGCACAGACTAAATGTATATAAACACCATCTTACATATAACG
The DNA here is from genome assembly GCA_024509875.1 of Oreohelix idahoensis. NCBI lineage: Eukaryota > Metazoa > Mollusca > Gastropoda > Stylommatophora > Oreohelicidae > Oreohelix > Oreohelix idahoensis. Next base: position 82,730 of record JAMPIV010012645.1, read on the forward strand.
CTTCCAAAGACTGTCCAAGTTGGTGTTTGTGGTTAAAAATCAAGTAGACAAAAATCGGGTAAAAAAACAAAAGAGAAGTTTCTTGTTTAATTTACGAGATTAGATAAAAAAACTGTAAGTCATATTTATACAGTACATGTCAGGTAACTGGGAATGCGAAATACAATGTATTTCTCCAAGGTTTATAACTTAACTACAGTGATAATTATATTTTTAGGCTTTAGTATAAAAAATATTAATAAATATCTGACTCTGCCTTGGAGAACACTGCACAACAATTTTATCACAATAGGTTACTAATGTAAACAAGTTCATATTTGGTGTCACACCAACACACTCATGTAGATCACTTCACCCAACCAGTCACCCCACCAACCACACGCCCACCCCCTCCCATCTGATATAATCCCTGAATCCGGGTGGGTGCGGTCTTCGCAAAAAATGCCTCGGGGCCGCGAGCACACCCCCCCCCCCACACCGGCTACCCCCCCCCTGCACCATGCCCCCCCCGACGCCCCCCCCCCCCCCGCGCCACCGCAGACCCCCCACAACCGCCCAGTTGGACATCGCTATGTCGAAGTTGACGAACGCCACATAACAACTGCACTCATTCTGTCGTCAAAAGCATTGACACTGTCTCAAAAAAAAAAAGCAAATAAAAAGCCATGATAAGGGTATGGTACTAATTTACCTCAGATAACTCTGAGGCCAACTATTAAAACCGCCTGTCTCAAAACCAAGAAAAACTATAAAAGTGCTTTTTAAAACTTTGGATTTTCTTTTTTCTGTCAACCTATTTTCCCACACCTATAGTTTCCCAATGTGTTTAATCAGGTTATTTAACCAAAAATTATGTCCAAGTACCGTGCCATCAGCTCAATTGGTTTTTTTTTTCCATGTTTGTCCTTCAATCCAGTCCTTCAAAAATTCAACCCCATTCATTTGTGTCTTCGAGGAAGTTGGAGGGGGAACTGCAGTAAGACGTAGGACTAGCAATGGATGGTGCTGAAACAATAGCCTGGACCTAGTATTATTTGAAGTCTCTAACTACTTCACTCGTCCTACGGCAGTATCTGCTTGGTGAACTACATATACACTTATAATGGAGCAAATAGCAGAGCCACACAACTTGTCATGATAGACTCCCATGCAGGAAATTTGTGCTCAAACAAAGCTCATACTTCAGCTGCGATTTTTTCCTGTAGCAATGTTTTTATATACGTGATGAAGATGCAAGCTCCTTGCACATTTTCACAATATTAGTCCCTAAAATAATGAATTGGTTTTGCGTTTTTTACTGCTTGTTTCTATTTAACCGACAAACAGCACCTTTAACTGTAGTCCTGTCCCCCTACCTACTCGTGTCATGGTTTGATTTTTACATGAAATATACGCATTTTTACAGCCCCGTTGATCCGCAGATGAAGTACGAGCAGCAGTTGGCGTGGCTGGGAAGTCTTTTTTCAGGACAAGTCCTTTATCAGGGCTTCATCAAGCTAGCAAGATAGACCTCTGCTAGTCCTCTTTAGGACTTATCACTGTCACCGTTGTACTTCACTTGTTTGAAAGGAACGGGTCTCGCACCAAGAAAGCCCATGACGACTGGAAAAGAATGAAATATTCATCCACCGCAGCATGAGAGTATTTCACTTCACCCGCCTCAAGATTTCTCATGCTGTAGACTAACCCTCCTTCCATAAACGCTTCCGTTTATTTCCTATAGAATTTTATTGACCAATACCTATAGATTTTTTAGACATAGAATAGTTTTACTCAGGCGCACATTCAAT
>JAMPIV010012646.1:0-107041 GCA_024509875.1 Oreohelix idahoensis
AAACATCAACCAACGCCCCCATGCACCACCCCACCACCTGTCCCACCCCAAGTCCATCAGCACCAAGCACAACCAAACGATCAGACTTCCCCCCTAACGACGCCCAAGCCATTAGCAATGGGGTAAAAAACAGCTATGGAAAAATGACAGAATAAAACCATCCATGAATAAACCAATACATGCATTAGACAGAACAATTAAATGGAAATAAACGAACAGATACGGCAATCAGAAACATAAAATAAAAGCTGAGAACTAAAAATGGAGGCCTGGTATGATATATGAATAAAAATAATCAAACATCAGTAGATTTTAAAATAAGAACACAACAAAATTACAGAGAACCCTATGACAACGCGAAAAAAGAAACCGACAAATGGCACTGAAATGAAAAGAAATTAAAATAAAAATGAAATGCCAACGAAACCAGAAAACCTATGGGTCTCTCCGCAATGAATCCCAGAAAAGCACAGAAAACATGGGGTAACACACCGCCGTTAAATTATTATCAATAGCTAGATCGATACTCTGAAATGCCCAGATGCATGCAAACCCCAACGGAACAACATGGGAAGAAGATAAACCAAAATCCAAGCCAAACAAAATGCATTCATGGTCCTACTAATCAACACCTTAAAACACTCCTATACCCCTATCAACAAAGATAACAGACCGAATAATGGGAAACTTCCTACGATCCCATTCTCTAACAAAACCCCTCACCTCACAGGCCACAAACACTCAGGTTACACAACAATAATGGCAACGGACCCATGCTACACCTACACGATCCGGTCAAACTTACACCAAAAACTCAAGCAACAAATAGCAAATCCAAACATGGTCCACACATGTCGACCTCTAATCAAACGAAATGTTGTAACAAATGAGCAGAAAAAACACACCACCATGATTATCCACATACAACGATTTTTCACTCACAAAACACAGCACTCGACCATGGGAGCAAGAAGATGAATAGCCTCCCCCCAACCATACCTTCACCCCCCTACCCCCCCCCATTTTAGAAGAATTAAAAACAAATGCAACTTTAAGAAAAATGCAACCAAATGTATGAATCACAAAATCTAAAAAAAGCGAATTGAGTAATAAAGACAGACCTCTGAAGAACATTTAGATGAAAAAATCATTAGCATTGACACAATACAGATGTCGCAGTCTGGATCATATTTAAACCCCATGTAAGAATGCTACCCTTCAAGCAAAGCGAACAAATTAATCCTACTTGAACCAATGTAAAGGGTTATCAGAAGCATACGGCAAAATACATTCCAAAAAACCTTCGAACAGCCTTTAGAAGGATGATGGTCTGGCAACACTACTAAAACCACTTATGTCAATCAAAAAGGAAAGCTATTAACATAAAAAACGTAAGAGACAGGAAAAGAATATGAAAGAGGCAAATATCTACATAACCCATACTGGGACAATGGTCAAACCATGGAATGTAATCGTAAAACAGAAAAAGACAAAAAGATGACTAAAAAATAGTCCAATAAATGAACAATACCAATGGAAAAGTTCTAAACAAAAAAGGAAAAAATGCTTTCCACTGACCAAACAAAACAATGGGATAATACGACTGGATGGGGAGTCGTGACAAATGAAATAATAGCAATGGAATAAAAAAAGAATTGATAGAAGAAAAGAACACAATCCCAATCAATATGACGCACTAATGGAAGGCCAGCCTGAAAAATGATTGATGATGGGGACTAACATGAACCATGACGCACACAAAGAAATATACATACGGAAAAAACAGAATGATGAGTCTAATAAAGAACATGGCCAAAATAATGGGGTGATGATCCATCATCATGAAATGGTAAACACGGGATGAAATAAAGGAGCATCGTTAAACTATTCTATAAATTGAAACAATTGGAAAAAAACAAAAACAACCCCACAATGAGTAATCTTCATGCATTCCTATTCAAAAACAATGGACCTTATTAACACCCAGACTGGCAGACACAATCAACATGAATCATCACTGCAATGGGGTGGAGTCAAACAAAACAATAACGACCAGGCACCAGTTACCAAGCAACAGTATGACTACACCCACCAATACCAGCCAGGACACATCCAAACACGATCCAACACACCCTCAAAAATCAGTCCAAATCCCAGAAACCTCCAAAAAAACCCACATATGCCCCAGGTTAGTGCCTATCCCATCATTCACTCCCACCAACCACACTGTTATTGTCCGATGTTGAACTGGGGTAAAAGAATCATGTCAAAAGGCTAATTAACAATCTATACTCCTTGAATACACAACGTAGCCATATACGACGAGAACAAAAAAACACAACATGGGGCACGAATACTGTAGGTCACTATTTACAAAAGTAAAGAAAGAGAGAGATGTAATTAAGGGAAAACAATCCAATGGATGACTAACGAATTAAAGATCACAAGTTAAGATTCACATGATGAAAAAGCCGAACTTGCAATCAAAAACAAAAACACGGAACAAGAAACTACAATAATGAACATCAAAACCAAACGCAAACAAATGAGCGACCATCATCCTGTCCCATAACACCAGAGGCACAACACACACCATAGAAAATGAATATGTCATAAAAAAGCTTAAAGGAGGGCATGCAACTAAAACCCCATGAAAATCACTGGAGCAACAAACTAGAAAAATCCACACCACTCAAAGATGAAATACATGGGAAATGGAACTCTAATATAGCCATATACAATATAGCAAACACTGGTCAAAGGATCGGAAAAAATCGACATAACCATCACCTAGATATTATGAAAGCTATAAAATTAAGAAATTCGAAAATGGGTTGTAATACTATCTAAATTAGATAAACGTACAAAAACACGTAATGGATCGGTCACAGTAGACAAGGTTTAAACCACCATAAAAGACGCATACCACTAGTAAAAAAGTAGTGCTAGAAAATAGCAGAGTCAAATTAAACCCGCGCAAAAAACCTTCCATGATGTATGGAAAAAATACCCAATGAAAAATTCACAAACCAAAACAAGAAGTATATTCAGCATGGAGATGATGTAATGGGGTGAAAATTAGGAAGCATCCGGATGACACTGGACTACTTAAAGTGTCATTGCCACAGCGCAGGATACAAGTTCAAATGTTAAAAAGCCTGGCATTTCCAAGCCAAAGTTCTTCCTCATAAAATCGCATATATGTGTAGACCTAAATAGAAAAATCGTTATTCTCTCCCAACGCTCCCAAAACACCCCTGGGTACTGCCAACCGTACATTCTTAAGACTAGATAACGACCAACATGAAACTGTTTCGCTGAAATGTTCAGTGTGAACAACTGGAATACCATCATAACTCCTCTACTACACACCACCACGTAACATTTATAGAAATGCACACGTTAATAACCATAACCTAAATACAAACACTGCCAACATGGAAGAGACATTCCACCACCCCTGCAGTAATCAAAAAAGTAATACTTTGCAACTGAATATGTGTCATATACACCGGCTCTTGCCTGCTAACATGAATGACAAGTGCCTTATGATAGCACACAACACAAGAATCAGCATGAAACTAAATGGGGAGACAACAAGCTTAAACCATGCGTCCAAAATAAACTTTAACATAGAACCACATGATTGATGTCAAGACTGTGTATAGATACGTTATGGATTATTGCTCAAACCCATAGACAATACAATATTAAATAATCATAACAATTAAATTAAAAGGAAGCATACACTAAGACGGGGCAATGATGCGAAAGTACGGAAATCCATCGAATCCCATAACAAGACATCCAAATTATTTTTTGGTATTGCGACCATTTGCCTCTCAACCCGCATGCGATTCTTAATTCAAGTCACATTGCTCTACTGGCCAATCTCCTGTTACACTTGAATAGTACAATCCTACCCGAAACCTAACGATGCAATTGACAAGACATACAGTATTATGGAAAGGATAATTGGTTAAAAAACAATTTTATATGTTAATCACATCCACTCATCGTACAACATAAACTTCCACACGTACAAGCGACGTAATTATAAAGTCTCATGTTCTTGATTCACCAACCACTTCCAATCACCCACAACAACTGCATTCCGTCCCCACATTTCTCCATTGTACCCACCCCCGCTCTGTCTCGCCTCCGCAGCGACGCGGCCCCCATTCTCGCAATCACACATTCTCCCCTCATCCTACATTATCTCCCACCCGCCTCCTACTCACCTTGCATGCTCTTGACCCACTATTCTCTAGTCCCCTTCACGCCCCTTATTACTTCGCACTCATCCATTCCCCTGTTAGCACCCCAACCCATTGCGCTACAATTCCCCTCCCCCACTACCTGCCACACCCCCCCTCCCCCTCATTTACCTCGAGATAGCGGTCCGAGCCATCATTCCCCCATTGTCTCCTTGCCCCCTACTCACTCCAAAGCCCCCATACTCCCCCCCTCATCTCTCCACCCCATTCCCGCCAGCTGCCATCCCCAAAGCTGGCACACGAAAAACCGGATCTGTGGGATCAATTCCTGCCCGCCGCATTGTTTGAGTACCGGGAGGTACCACATAGTTCAACCGGGATGGCTCCCGCAACTCTGCTATTTGGGAGGCCAATAAAAGGGCCTTTAGGAGCTCATCTTATTAAGGACCTGGACAGATGAGAAGGCGGAAGAGACTGTTACCTCATCGTATCAATACGTGAACGAAACTGACCACTCGTTTGAAAGCTGGATGGAAAAACTGGCAAATGATAATTTGAAACAAGCCAGGAAGAATAACATGTGCAGCCAACATGCAGCATATTTTTTTAATAGGAAGGCAAAGGACAGGGAACTGGCAGTCGGAGAGAAGGTGCTGCTTCTACTACCCGGAAGCCAGAATAAATTACAAATTGGTTGGCAAGGTCCATATACGGTTCTAGAGAAGGTGTCTAGAACAAACTATAAAATTGACAAAAAGGGGAAGGAAAAAGTTTATCATGTAAACCTGTTAAAGAAGTATCTGGACAGACCACTCCAGGAAAGCACCCCCTTATTGACCTTAGCTATTGCAACCCAGATGCAAAAGGAACCACTCACCTCACATGAATACCCATTACATCCTTGTGAAACCGCAGCACAGGTAAAAGTCAGTAAGCACCTGACTAAAACCAGAGGGAGAGAGTTCAACAGGTTCTGGAGGAACATACAGATGTATTAACAGATAAACCAGGCCATACAAATTTGCTACAGTATGACATGAAACTGGTAGACTCAAACCCAATCTGTATGAGAGCCTATTCTATTCCGTTCGCGAAGGAGAAGGCATTGAAGGAAGAAATAGAGTATTTGTTGAAGGAGGGGATTATTTCGCACAGTGAATCATCTTTTAGTTCTAGTGTCGTTTTGTTGAAAAACCGTCTGGGGAACACAGACTGTGCATAGATTACAGGAAACTGAATGCTGTCACAGAAGGACAAGTGGATCCATTACCAGACACAAAACAGTTATTTGCCAGACTGAACAAGGCAAAATACTTTTCAAAGGTGGATCTTAGTAAATGCTATTACCAGATCCCAGTGAAGCCTGAAGTGAGACCTTATTTGGCTTTTAGCACTTCGGATGGACATTATGAATTCAATATGCTACCATTCGGACTGAAAAATGCTCCGAGTGTGTTTTCAAGGATGATGCGAAAATTGTTGGACCCCCTGAATAACCCATGTATCACAAATTTCATGGATGATATTCTCGTCGCCACCGAGACATTTGAAGAACACATTGAAGCTCTGGAGATGTTGTTTGATAGACTTCGGGAGGCGAACTTAACTGCTAGGCCAACAAAATGTTGTATTGGATGCAAAGAGTTGGAATTCTTGGGACACACTGTATATCAGGGTAATATGACCCCTGATCCTAAAACTTGGAAAAACTGCAGAGAGCACCTAGGCCGCAAACAAAAAAAGGACGTGCGATCATTCGTGTCGTTATGCGGATTTTATCAGAAATACATCAAAAATTTTAACGCTATTTGTGCTCCTCTGACTGATCTGACTCGCAAGGGACTTCCAGATAAAATTATTTGGACTACACAATGTGAACTAGCGTTCCAAGAGTTAAAGGAAAAACTCACTAGCAAGCCTATTCTCAAACTGCCTGATTTGACACAGGACTTTGTCTTAAGAACCGATGCAAGTAATGTGGGACTAGGAGGGGCTTTGTTGCAAAGATCATCTTCACCTGATGGGGAACTGAAACCAGTCGCTTATGCAAGCCGCAAATTGAATAAGGCGGAACAAGGATACTCCACAAGCGAAAAAGAATGTTTAGCATTAATCTGGGCAATAAAGAAGTTTCAAATCTATCTGTATGGTAGGACATTTGTGGTGGAGACGGATCATCAGCCTCTCGTGTTCTTGTCTCAGGCTAAGCATGAAAACGCAAGATTGCTGAGGTGGTCTTTATTGCTTCAACCTTATCAGTTCAGTATCCAATATATCCCAGGCAAATTGAATGTCGGTGCAGATTTCCTCAGTCGGCACCCCTGTGATCAAAATTAGAGTAGTGGCAGACGTGAGGAGTAATTTTACCTATGTGTATCGCTGGTTTTGGAACTTGCCATAGGCATGTTTTCAAGTGGGGAGATGTGTAGTGAAATTGACAGAGATACAACGGTAAAATACTCAAAAGATAACATTTAAGGATAAAAAACATAATGCGTAGGCTGCTGATGTACATGATCGCCTAGACCGCGGGTCATCACCCTCCATAAAATTGACTTGCTAGACAGGAGGGGAACGGAGGATCAAAAAGGAAAAAAATATGACGGGAAAGGCTAAAGAGACGCAATTGGGGGGGGGGGGGAAATGGATGAAAGTAAAAAAAATTCAAGTCCCCCCAATTGACACGAAGTACGGAATTGGACGTTTTGCCATCCCAAGCGCTCGACTTGACATTGAGCGGACGAACGCAGATGTTAGGAATATTACAAAAATTTAAAAAAGTAATTTTTCTTAATATTAATGTTAGGAATATAAAAATTAGCTGGCCGGATGGCCTATTCTGAGCAGTGAACTAATATGTTCTTAATTTTACAAACGGATAGATAATATTGAAGATAATGACAAAAGACAGTGTAGTTTACATCATCGACAGACTGCCTTGAATAAAAAGTGTCGTTATTTGCACACAAAACACGACCTTGGGGACGCAGATGTTCAAAGTTACTTATTATGGAGGAGAGGGTTTTTGAGCGGTAGCTGTGTCTAAATATAACTTTTTACGACAAAATTTTAAGGGGAGAGAAAGGATGCTTCAAAAATCAAGAACATTTTTTTAGAAACACAAGTAGAGACGGACAGACTAACAGATAACCATCCATACGTGACTGAAGCTTGACTGAAATGACTTTAGTGAGGAAATTTGAAATTAAAAATAAACCTCGGCAGTGATTGGCCACAGACAATCATATCATTAGCGCTCAGAGCGCATTTGGGGTCATTCTTCAATAATTGTTCAGTGTTAGACACAGATTTTAAAGTGTGGTGTTTTCCCCTATGAAAGACAGTGAGTTAAATTTAGGGACGCCATCCTATAGCCAGCAGCTCAGCTGAGTTTTGCTAGCACTTCTGTGTTAATTATTCATAATCTGGTAAGATTGAAATTATTTCTTTATATATTTTGAATATTGTTTCATGTTCGAGTGATTTGATACTGCCATATCATAATCTAGCCTTACAAACAAGTAGGAATTTTGCTCTAGACCCCCGCCCAAGTCAGGGTCTAGGGACCAACAAGGTACATAAACTACAGCAAGGATTATGCAAGATATATCAAGCGTTGTAACAGATTACCTATCTTCTTTTAGGGCCGACAACTAATAAATATGTTTCTGAATCTATAGTCTGGGAGGATCTATCTGATGTAAACCCACCATGGTAACTGTGCTGTTTGGTCAGAGAGATCTGACCTGTCTGTATGATGTGGTTGTTGTGTCAGTGTTGTGTCCAGACGTGGGTAGAGAATAGATTTTGACACATGGCCCATACTTTGATTGCAGAGCTGTGAGTTTCTATCGACAACAAAGCAGAGTCTATTCGGTGGGTGACTTTACTCGAGTGTATCTGTGCAGTTCTTGTGACAGAGACCACCATTATTGCCCGCCAGCACGGAGAGGTGGGACCGCAAGTTTTCAGCACCAGAGCTACAAAAAGATGAGTGAGCCTCTGGTCTGCTGGACATTCACCAACCCCGTTTAGTTACTAATACCCTCATAAAAATTCCCACCATTTTCTGGACACTGTGTAGTCAATATAGACAGGTGTGATGAGCCACACCAAACAGCACAGACAATAAATATCCTCCCTAGTAGCTGACTACCAGAACATTTTAATAAAACTAACTATTCTAGTACTTAAATATGTACACTTTTGCATTTATTATGTAACATTCCATGCATAATTTTCATAATTTTTAAATCCTTCTTTTAAAACAAGTTCTGGTCAAAATAAAACTTGATCCAGAACAAATAAATGTAATATAATTATATCAAAAACTTTACACACGTGAGTTAGTTCAGTGTATTTTAACACTTGTTAATCTTATTAGTCTTGTTTAATATATCTTATGGGTATAGTTATAAACTATCACACCACAGTACACATCATTACCCTAGACACTTCACGTAGCTACATTCAATAAAAAAAATTAAGTGTGAGGTCGTAGTGGTAGCAAGAAAGGCCTTCTGACAATTCTCAATTACATTTTATCTCAGGAGCCTTCACAGCTGGCCTCATACAATTTACACGTAGTACCATCATCATCATACAATACCATCAATACCACTACACGTGACACCACATGGGAGATGATGGTGCCCGTGGTCTGGTTTGTGTAGTGTGTAGATGATGTACAGTCAAACAATGGTCATACAAAACAGGGCAATCCACACAAGGACGTCAGTTAACTCACGACGTATAAAGTCAATGATGCTTGTAACAGCTAGTGACGTTTTTCTGTATCATTTATTGTGGACGCCACAGTGACAAAATGTATACGCGAATATGTAGGTACATCAGACAGTCATTATCACAGCAACCTAGTCAAAACAGCAATAGACGTTATACAGCATCATAATAGAGATGATTTACAGGCATGTCAATACATTATCCAAAGGCTGTAATGTAGTCGGGAAAATTCTCCATCCCCTTTCTATCTTAGCCAGGAGATAACCAGATGTATGAGATCAGTTCACTCTCCTTAATCTGACTTCAGCAAGACAGACATCTGCGGAAGTATAAATAATGTCCTCAAAAATAGCCTCTAGATAACAAAAGGTTTCAAACCTAGTTTCATGTAGCGAAGTGGCAAGTAATAGTCCTTGGGACATGCATCAACCCGATGCGGTACAATGTAGCAACTATGTGAGTGAGAAAACATCTCGTGATGAAGACTTTCAAAGACAGGCTACGAATCAAATGTCACTCACGAACAGATATCTATAAAGTTAATGTAAATGTAATTTACCTTCCTTCAGGAAATAACCACAGAAATAATACGCCTTCCGCATGTGGGAAATACACTAGAGGTATCATCTCGAATAAACGAAATATCATAAGAGGACTTCACATTCCTGACAGAATAATTTGGCGGAGACGCCCCACAGAGACGGCCCTTGGCTACCGAAATCTTCGCTCACGGGCTGGTGGGCGGAAACCCGTTCGACAAAAGACCAAGATTAGACATGCGCAGGTAAAGCGCGATTTTCGAACCACAGTTCAGAAAACTTAAGACACAAGGGACCTTTACTAAGAACCAGCTTAAGAATGATTACCTTATAAGGATAACCCAACAGGTTGCCAAACCGTTTTTTTAAAAAGCGGCCTAGCAAGTCCATGTATGGGCACGATTCAAGAACGCTTAACAAATTTAACAACCATCGACACCAACGCGAGAAGACAACTGCTTACCATGAAAAGTGACTATAAATTCCACATGATTATTTCCCTTTCATTACAAAATATATATTGTACATAAAACGATGTTGCGAGAATTTCACACGCAACAGCATGTTTCAAGAGTAAGGCAAAGAAGATTCCGAAGAGGGTCGGAGCAAGAACACAGCCTTGTTTAACGCCAAATTAATATGAAACAAATATAAAGGTATGTTATCAGGCACTCGCAGGAAATAAAGAAGTAGAACACCAGACAACAGAAAAACGACAGACATGAGTGGCTTACCCAGGATTTGAACACTGGACCTTCCGTGCGACAACCCCGCCTAGCCATGCAAGCGAATCACACGATCCGCCCTACCATCTACGCATCATCAAAAAATGATGTTTCAATGGCAGGTCAACAGTGCGAACCACAATACACGACACCAGAAGTCCGCCATGGGCAGTTCAGCCTATTAATGACGCAAGCACTTCTGTTGTATTTCTATCAAGCAGTATAGGCTGAATCCAACAAGACAAGGACCTTAATACTGTGTCCAGTAAATGATAGTAGACTAGAACAGTGAGAACAGGATAGTTGGTAGGTTTTTGGTATTGTATAAACAGGGAGGGAGTGTCTGTTGTTTTTCTGTTGTCTGGTTTTCTACTTCTTTATTTCCTGCGAGTGCCTGATAACATACCTTTATATTTGTTTCATATTAATTTACTGTTTACAGGCCTCGGGTTTCCCTCCCTTATGTGTAATAAAGGGTTAGAGAGGTGGATGGGCACTGAACAAGACATAGAGACAGGGTACTGCTCTCTCTCAGGCATGACTTAAAAGGCGACATAATATGGTTGTACATAGGGCTGACTACTGCAACACCTGGAGATGAATTACTCTCCTCTCAGTTCCCAGTAAAATACTAGGCAGGATAATTATCCAGAGAATTTCAAAAGCAGTTGACCATAAACTGAGGAAAGAACATTAGGGTTTTAGAAAGAACAGAAGATGTGCAGATCTTATATTCACCCACAGGAACATTATAGAGCAGTGCTCAGAATGGCAGAGAAAGATATACTTTAACTTTGTTGATTTTGAAAAGGCTTTTGACAGCATACACAGTGAAAGCCTATGGACAGTACTGAGGGCTTATGGAATTCCCAGCTGCATTGTTTCCATTATAAAACGCCTCTATTCTAGATTTACATGCAGTGTTGGATTGAGCAACCTAACTTTTGAAGTGAAAACAGGAGTACGACAGGGATGCCTCTTATCAACAACATTATTTTTGACACGCATAGATTGGGTGATGCACCAGACAACAGAGGACAATCCAAGAGGAATTAGAAGAACAACGTTTTCTACACTGGAAGACCTGGAATATGCAGATGACATTGCAATACTCGCGCATTCACACAATACATCCAAGAAAAAAACCGATAGACTGAATAAGTATAGCCAACAAGTTGATCTGAACATCAGTCTGAAAAAGACAGAGTTCATGACACTCAATGTGGGCAATACTGAACCAATAACAATAAGGAACCAGAAGTTAGAACAGACAGACATATTTACTTATCTAGGATGCATAGTAATACCAGATGGCGGAACAAGCAAGGACATTAACAACAGAATGAATAAAGTGAAAACAGCCTTCGCTAGTCTCAACAACATCTGGAAGTCTTCCAAGTACAGCACAAACACCAAATTAAGACTGTATGAGAGCTGTGTACTTTCTGTGCTTCTCTATGGTGCTGAATGTTGGCAAGTAACAGAGAAGGAATTGTCGAAACTGTCATGTTTATACATAATTTGACTAAGGAAAATTATCCAAATCTTTTGACCGAATACCATCAGCAACCAAGAACAAATTTATTCGGAGTAACCAGGAGGACATGTACACCATCGTAGCTGGCAGACGCTGGAGTTGGGTTAACCACATCCTCAGAAGGAACCCTGATGCCATTACAAAAACAGCTATGCCTAAGCAAAAGAGAGGCCTACCAAAAACAACATGGCGGAGATCTGTGGAAGCCAAGTGCAAAGAATGAACCAGAGTTGGGCACTGTTAACAGGATGGCCATCGACCGAACAAAGTGGAATCAATTTCTTGCTGCCCTACGAGACACAACCATGCGTGATGGCCACTGACTGATTTGATGGTCGATGGCTATGGATTAAAGAAGAATAGGGCTGACAATTTCAAAGTGTTAATACAGCACTTACTGAAGACCAGCTGTAGTTGTAGATTCATAGACAGCAGATAATGTTAATTAGAATCAACGTCATCGCACTCCGAGCAAACCCATAGGTGCTCAGTCTCCCTCAGCAAATGTCGAAGGGTATTGTCACAGCGCTATTTCGCAGTGCATCTCAGGTATTTTGATCGGCTTTAGGTCACTCGGAAAGGCCGAGGTTAGCCGAACCGGTGGGTCTTGTGACTACAGGAAGTCGGGAGAAACAGGCAAAAAGTTTGGTAGTCAGAAACTAGCCTTCGTCCAGGACGGACGCATATTTCCCTTTTGCCAGCGAGATTGCTGTGTGGTTCAGAGTATGGACTATTAATTGAGCACTTGCCATATTTCGGTCCTAGTTGATATTTATGTTGTATTTCTAGAGCAGTGTAGGATCTAGGTTGTAATTTCTTCAGGCCGTAGTTTAATAAGATGTCAATAATGTGTGTGTGTGTCATTGTCACAGTTTTGGCCGCTCAGGTGAGCGATATTCATAGCAGTGGTTTTTGGTGTAAATTCATACCTTCATGTATGGAGGTGACAGATTAAGCTGCTAAGGCAAGTTTACAGTGGTTTTTTCATTATTGTATTTGATGCGTTTGTTGGCCGTGTGAGGCCGTGTTGTTGAAGGTGTTATTTCTTATGTCAGCCATTGTTGTGTGGTTGTACCCTTGAAAGAACGAGCCGCTAATTATTATTATAAATTCACACTGCAGTGGTGTAACCAGTGGATTGTCCTCCACGATAAGTGGTTCCTGACAGGTATGAATGCTAATTGTTCCTGTTGCGCACTGGTTGTATGCACGCCAAATGTGTCCTCTCATAAGTCCATGACCATGACAGTAGATCCACATCAGTTCTTGAAAAATTGATGCTTCTTTGGAGATTTTCCATTCATGTCGGAGCAATCCATTTTGGACCTTTTGAAGTCTAGATTGTGAGCCAGATACAATAATTGCCTTTGTTAATAAAGTCTCAGACAGCCATCTTAAGGCAGCAGTAACTGCCTCTACCTCCATTCTCATGCTGGAGGTTGTTATCATGTAAGCCCCGCTATGTTCAGCGTTGGTTCTGTCCTTTACTCTAGCAGAGAAGCCTCACCCTGATATATTACCACGGATTACAGATCTGGTAGTGTACACAATGCATCATCATCCGCAGCATTAACATTTATAAGCTAATCAATTGCCAGCTCTGCTCTCCCATTGGCCCAAGTTCTCCACTCTCTACCAAGGCTGATGACAGCAGATAAAAGACAATATAACCTTTCAGCATGTAAGTTTCTTCACTCACATACCGTAACAATTATTAAAATTACATTAAGCTGTTAAAAGATGCAAGTGTTGAAGGTAACTAGTCAAAGCTGTTACAAGATGAAGGGACAAGCTGTGCTATCAAAGGTCCCCGGACTGGCTTTGAGAGCTAATTGGAACTAGTACATACCTGGCCCACTAAACAGAACTACAAACTTTCATTTCATTTTGGTTCATGCATATATTTTTTTTTTACATGTGTTTTTTTTCTATGGATTCATGAGTCAAGTTAAATGGAAGGCTTGAAGCAGCAGTTTTGCCAGGAAATACTTACTTAGTCGTTCCTCTTCTTCCGTGAAATGTAGATGTTTGGAAGAGAGCGCCATACTATCCTAACAGCTGTCTTCCCTACTATCCCAGTTTGGCCCCGTGTGAATTCTTCCTGATCTTTAAAGATTCAGTTGAAGGAACAAAGATTCAAGAACATCGAAAAATTACAGAAGATGTCAAGAACAACAATGAATGCTGTCAGCTCTTATGGGTGCTGCTTTGTAGGTGATGGGAGCGGTCAGAACTTAGTTTTTATTGATGGCACCACATACTGCTATACTCTAGTCAATGAGAAGTGAAAATAAGCCTTGTGAAAGTAAGGTACAGAACCCTGTTGTCGGATCATGTTTCAACATTCAAGTTAATACAAAAATATAATACAAATAACTTGCATGCAGTCAGGACAAACTGGTTAATATGTTTAGTTTTAATATTGACTGTGTTTATCTATATGCAAATTTCTCATGCCCTGGACCTGTATATCAAGAACACCATCCATGACATTCAGCAGCTGCGCCCTCGTAGATTGCATTATTCCAATCTCACTTCGGCAGAGTCCCATGCTCTCTCCCTTCTTCGCCGTAGAGACGACATTGTCATCAAACCGGCTGACAAGGGAGGAGCCATTGTCGTCTGGCAGAAGGACTTGTACCTAAGTGAAGGTAAAAACCAGTTGACCAATGGCTCTTTTTACAGGCCCAGGACCAGCGATGCGACTGTCTCTAACAATCGCATTGTACACAACCCTATTAAACAGCTCATCACTAGTAATGATCTTCCTCCCGAAGCATCTCATCTTAGGATTCATGACAGCTCTTTGGGCAAGCCTGTATTCTACATGCTCCCCAAAATTCATAAGATCGAAAACCCTGGAAGACCTATTGTCTCAGCCTGTTCTTGTCCTACTGAACACATTTCTGACTTCCTCGATAGCATTTTCCAGCCTATCGTTGAGAATCTTCCCTCCTTTATCAAAGACACCAATCACGCTCTTACAACTTTCTCCTCTATCCAACTCCCAGCAGACCGCTCCTACCGTCTTTTCTTGCTAGACGACGTCTGTTCTCTGTATACCTCTATTCCCCACTCTGATGGTCTCCGAGCTCTTCGGTTTTTTTTCTGGACCAGCGCACTTGCCCTTCTATATCCACTGACACTCTTCTCCGTCTTGCTGAACTGGTCCTTCAACTGAATTCCTTTGAATTCAATGGTCAGTTTTTTTGACCAAATTAGTGGTGTTGCCATGGGAACGAAGATGGGTCCCAGCTATGCCTGTCTATTCATGGGCCACTTGGAGCATCAGATATGGCAACAATACTCCGGTCCTTTCCCCGGTTTTTACCGCAGATATATCGATGATGGCATAGGTCTCACAGATATGTCTGAGACTGATTTACACCGCTTCATCGACTTTGTCAACCACTTTCACCCCACCATCAAGTTCACCTCCCTCGTCTCCACAGTATCTGTCAACTTCCTTGACATTACTATTTCTATCACGCCCTCCGGCTTAAAACCTCAGTATACTACAAGCCGACAGATGCCCACAGCTACCTCCTGTATACCTCTTCTCATCCTCGGGCCTGTCGTGACTCCCTTCCTTTTTCACAACTTCTCCGCCTCCGCCGTTTATGCCAAGACGACGATGACTTCCACTTCCGAGCAAATGAGATGTTGGATTTCTTCCGTAACAGACTTTATCCAGAACATGTTCTCACCTCTGCTCTCCAACGTGTGCTCCCCATCTCTCGTCAGGAGGCCCTCAAACCTCACTATAAATCCACTTCGGATAGAGTCAAATTAATCTTGACCCATCACCCTCACAGTACTACTGTCAAACAGATCCTTTTCCGCCACCTCCCTATCCTCCAAGCAGAGCCTGTGACCCAAGAAGTATTCAGTGAAGCACCTTTGGTGGCATATAGACGTGACAAGAACTTGAAGGATCTTCTTGTTCACAGCCGTCTCCCAAAGGACAATGCCACACACTTTGGCACACTACCTTGTGGTCGGACACGATGAAACACGTGTAAGTATGTCATCTCAACCCAGAAGGTGTCCTTTCCTAAGGCTACGTACACCATCACTAGTAGCTTCACGTGTGAATCGCGCAATGTCATTTATACGATCATATGTAAACGTTGCTGCAAAACCTATATTGGCCAAACAGGCAAACGACTTGGGGACAGATTCAGCCAGCACTTAAATGACATCGCTCAGCAAAAGTCCACACCAGTTGCCATACACTTTAATGGTCCTGACCACCATGGTCCCATCGACATCCAGGTCACAGCGATCCGATCCTGCTCCTCTGACACTGCCAGCCGAGAACAGCTTGAGAACCGTCTTATCCACCGCATGGGGTGTCTAAAACCAGCCGGTCTCAACACTTTCCACACCTTTGTCTGAGGTCACCCTTTCCTCTCTTGCTCTATTTTGATTCTTTCCACTCTTATACTATTTTTATGCCATCCTCCATTATATGTATGAATATACACTGTTTCTAATTTGTCTTGATTTTTTATTTCATATTTATTTATTTCCCACTCATTCTGTCCTCTTCTATTTCTAGTCCCTACTTTTATTACATTTGGGTAGTTTATTGTTCGGTTTCGTTTTTTTAGTTTTTAGTTTCTTAGTATGTATTGTGTACATCCGGCGGCAGAAGTCACTTCCTGTTCAGCCACGCGCCCATCAGGTGAACAGCGAATATTGATAGGATTTCGAAGTCTTGCCTTCAGGGAAGTACCTAGTTCTTATGTGTCCTATCTAGCCTTCACTTTCTTTCCTTTCCCGACGAAGGCCTTGTGGCCGTAACGTAGACTATTTTCTTTGTCTCTTGTCCTCGTAAGACGAATCACCTTTTTTCGATTTTTTTTCAAACCCATCCATTGTACTCCACGTCTTACCGCAGTTCCCCTCTACTTCCTCAAGATATATGTATGATTCTACATGCTGCAAGGATGCAATTTCCAGTGCTACCTGGCTATTGCATCCACTTTCCTTCCCCATATGATGCATTACCTGCATGCAGGTAATGATAACAGGGTTGAACTTGAAGAAACACCAATACAAGATGTAGAATCGTACACGTATCTTGGCAGCAATATAGACGAAGTTAGAGGGACAGACAGTGATACCGAACTAAGAATACAAAAGGCAAGAGGAGCTTTCATTGCATTGGGAAATATATGGAGTTCAAGAGAAATCGAATCCAACATGAAAATAAGAATCTTCAACTCCGCCAATGCCGGTCCAAAGACCGGATGAAAAAAAAGGAGGAGGGCGGCCTGCATGGAGGCCGTAAGGAGGCAGCCCCTCCACCATGCAAAGGCACAACAGGCCAATCACCTGTTTGCTTTAAATCACGATTACTAGCAACACAAGAGAGAAAACTGGACTGATTCTAAAGGCGACGAACTGGAACGGACTACGGACTACGACTTATGGAACTTGGAACACAAGAAGTATAAATGGGAAGGAAGAGGAGCTAGTGGAAGAGATGAGGAAAGCAAAACTAGAAATCCTGGCTATAACGGAAACAAAGAAAAAAGGACAAGGAGTCATGGATCTCGATGGCAACACGCTGCTCTACAGTGGTGTACCCATGTCTGAAAGAGCTAAAGGGGGCGTGGGTTGCATTGTGGCCCAAAATCAAAAAGATAGTATCAAGGGATGGAACTTTGTCTCGGATCGCATTATGGTTGTTAAACTAAAAGGAAAAACCATAGTCAACCTGGTCATAGTGTATGGGCCAAATGAGGATGAGAGAGCAGAGGTCAAGGAGGAATTCTTCGAGCTGCTTCAAAGGACAGTAGATGACTGCCTAGATGAAGTTATCATGCTCGGAGATTTTAATGCCAGAGTTGGAAATGACCATGCTAGATGGGGTGGAGT
Organism: Oreohelix idahoensis; assembly: GCA_024509875.1. Classification (NCBI taxonomy): domain Eukaryota; kingdom Metazoa; phylum Mollusca; class Gastropoda; order Stylommatophora; family Oreohelicidae; genus Oreohelix; species Oreohelix idahoensis. Next base: position 17,648 of record JAMPIV010012646.1, read on the forward strand.
TATCGGAAGATATGGAGAAGATACTCTCAATGACAATGGAAAGCGACTCCTTAGATTCTGCAGTGAGCAGAATCTGATCATTACAAACACAAAGTTCCCCCATAAGCGCATACATGCATACACTAGATGTGAACCAACAAAGAATGAGAAGTCAGTGATCGACTATGCCATTGTTCGGAGAAGCTCATTCAAATATGTCCGAGATGCTAGAGTCTGGAGGGGGCCAGAGATTGGAAGTGATCACTACCTGCTAACAATCAAAAGAACAACTGAAAGAGTTGCTCAGCCTAGGAACTGCCCAACATCACGCAAGAAACCAAGTAAACGAGCAGGAGAAATGAGCATTAGGACCTACAAGCTGAGAGAGCCAGAAATTAAGACCAGATATCAGGGGCTTATTGCTGCAGTGGTGAGCAACACAGAAGAACGACCTGATGACTTGGAAACCCTCTGGATTAAATTCAAGGATATCATAAAGACAGCTGCAGCAGAAGCATTCGGTGAAGTCCGACCTGGGAACAAGAGAAAGAGGACACCTTGGTGGACAGAGGAAGTCAAAGAGAAAATAAGAGAGAAGAAAATGGCATGGAAACAATACTTAGGAGCTAAAAACACAACAGGACAAATGGAAAAATATAGAGAATATGTGACACTCAGAACAGAAGCAAAGAACAAAGTGCTAGCAGCAAAACAGAAGTCCTGGGAAGAATTTGGAGAAAAGCTAGAAAAAGATGCACAAGAAAACCAGAAATTGTTCTATAAGACCCTAAAGAACATGAGGAAGGAAAAACAATGCCCTCTCAAATTTATAAAGAACAAGCAAGGTACATTGCTTACTGCCCCGAAGGAAGTAATGGGAAGATGGAAAGAATATTTCTCAGAACTCCTGGATGGTGAGCATGGTGAAGCATCAGAAATGATAAACACTAGCACAGAAGAGAAAACCAATGATGGTGAAGATGACATAAAGATGGAAGAACTGAAGGCAGCACTGGAGAAAATCAAGATGGGCAAAGCAGCAGGGCATGATGGTATAACACCAGAAATGGTTAATTTCATGGGAGCATCAGGCGACCTATTACTCTTAAGGGTTTTACAGGCAGCGTGGTACAACAAGACCATACCAAGGGATTGGGAGATTGCCATCATAACACCAATTTTCAAAAGGGGTGACAATCGACAATGTGGAAACCATAGAGGCATATCCCTTCTCAGTTTCTCTGGTAAAATCTACTCTAGAATCCTAGAGCAGAGACTCCAACGCCTAGCTGAGCCACAATTGGATGAGGTCCAGTGCGGATTCCGAGCAAACCGAAGTACTCAAGACCTTATCTTCACACTCAGACAGCTGAGTGAAAAGGCCCTTGAGTATAAGAGTGAGATGCATCTTTGTTTCATAGATCTGGAAAAGACGTTTGACAGGGTCCCCTGGAGCAAACTTTGGGACTGTTTGGCAAGGAAGAATATTCCAGCACCTCTGATTCATGCTATACAGAGCTTCTACAAGTCTTGCAGAAATTATGTGAGGACAGCAAACCATAAGTCGGAAGAGTTCAGGACCACCACTGGTGTAAGACAAGGTGATATCCTATCACCTTACCTCTTCATACTCCTTATGGACGATGTCATCAAGGCATGTAAGGAGAGAACAAGAAAGTATTCAGTGGGGTACTGGAAGATGACACAGGTCTATATTTCGGAGCTTGCATTTGCTGATGATGTTGCCCTGATTGCTAAATCAGAGGCACATCTCCAATCCAACCTGCAAGTCTGGAAGGAAGAGCTGGAGAAGAGAGGGATGGTCATAAGCAGCTCTAAAACAAAATCCATGGTGATATCACGAGAAGAAAGAAGACATCAGATTAAGCTGGGAGAACAGGTCCTGGAGCAGGTCGACCACTTTAAATACCTCGGAGCTATTATAGACCGAAAGGGAGGCATCAAAGAAGAGTTGGCCACTCGAAAAGCAGCAGCTGGGAGACTTTTTCAGGCCATAAATCGAGGATTCCTCAGCAAGAGAGAGGTTGGTAAGAAAACAAAGATGGCTCCACCTATGTCCCAGTCTTGACATACGGATGCGAGTCATGGGCAATGACTACAACCCATAAAAGCCAGATCCAAACCTCAGAAACGAGGTATCTGAGGAAGGTGGTTGACGTAACAAGAAGAGACATGGTACGCAACAAGACGATACGTCAAGGCCTTAAATCCTACCCCTGCAGACCCAAGTAGAACAGTCCCAATTAAGATGGTTTGGCCATGTCTGCAGAATGGGAGAAGATCGGATACCACGACAAGCATGGGAAACAAAGAGCCAAGGATCCAGACCCCGAGGACGACCCAGAGTCCGCTGGGAGGACAACATTAGACTATCTTTGAAGGATCGAGGACTAGAATGGAACCAGGCCAGGAGGAAGACAGCCGATAGGATAGTCTGGCGCTCTCTCTTCCAAACCTCTACACCTCACGGTAGAAGGGGAACGACTAAGTAAGTAAACTCAGTGTGAAGGCAGTCCTATTGTATGGCTCTGAGACATGGAGAACAACAAAGACAACAACGAAAAAGCTACAGACTTTCATAAATGGGTGCTTGCGTAGAATAGAGGGATTAAAATGGTATGACAAGGTTACCAACATGGAACTGAGGACAATAACTAGACAAGTGCCAGTGTAACAAGAGATGAGAAGAAGACGATGGTGATGGATAGGGCACACACTGTGGAAACCTGCTGATAGCATTACAAGACAGTCCTTGTTCTGGAACCCCCAGGGCAAGAGAGACAGAGGTAGACCAAGAAGCACATGGAGAAGAGAGCTGGAAACAGAGATGAAAATGATGAGGAAAACGTGGAAAGAATTTGAGATGATGGCACGTGACAGGAGGACTTGGCATGTGTTTGTTGAACGCCTATGCTCCTTTGGGAGTGGGGGGTTATGAATGAATATGATGCTTATAATCAGCTATCTAGGCGAGACTATGTCACCATTTTTCGGCCCATGCACTGGATACAACAAACTGAGGAAAGAACAAGCAGGATTTAGAAAGAACAGAAGATGTGTAGATCATATATTCACTCTCAGGAACATTATAGAGCAGTGCTCAGAATGGCAAAGACAGCTGTACATTAACTTCGTTGATTTTGAAAAGGCTTTTGACAGCATATACAGGGAAAGTTTATGGAAAATACTGAGGGCTTATGGAATTCCAAGCTGCATAGTGTCAATCATAAAAAGCCTCTATGCCAACTTTACGTGTAGTGTTGGGTTGAGCAACCTAACCTTCAAGGTGAAGACAGGAGTACGACAGGGATGCCCCTTATCAACCACTCTATGTTTAACAATCATAGACTGGGTGATGCGCCAGACAACAGAGGGCAGGCCAAGAGGAATAAGATGAACTACATTTTCTACATTGGAAGATCTGGAATATGCAGATGACATTGCACTACTAGCACATTCACATCAACACGTCCAGGAAAAAACGGATAGACTTAATGAGTTTAGCCAACAGGTGGGCTTGAACATCAATTTAAAGAAGTCAGAGGTCATGATGCTCAATGTGAGCAACCCTGAGCCCATATCAGTAAGGAATCAGCAACTGGTACAGACAGACACCTTCACATACCTAGGATGCATAGTAACACCAGACGGCGGGGCAGGCAAAGACATCAACATCAGAATGAATAAGGCAAGAACAGCCTTTTTTTTTAGCCTAAACAACATCTGGAAGTCCTCTCAATACAGCACAAGCACAAAATTAAGATTATATCATAGCTGTGTGCTTTCTGTGCTTCTCTATGGTGCAGAATGCTGGAGAGTTACAGAGAAGGAAATGTCGAAATTGTCCTCTTTTCACACAACATGCCTAAGAAAAATTCACCGAATCTTTTGGCCAAATACCATCACCAACCAAGATCTGCTTACTCGGAGCAAGCAAGAGGACATGCACACCATCATAGCTGGCAGACGCTGGAGCTGGGTTGGCCATGTCCTCAGAAAAGACCCCGATGCCATCACAAGAACAGCTATGCATTGGACCCTTGAAGGAAAACGAAAGAGAGGCCGACCAAAAACAACCTGGCGGAGGACTGTGGAGGCTGAGATGCAAAGAATGAACCAGAGTTGGGGCACTGTACGAAGGATGGCTGCCGACCGAGCAAAGTGGAATCAATTTGTTGTTGCCCTACAAGATGCCACTAGGCGTGATGGCCACTGACTGCTATGACGGTCGGCGGCTGTAGTAAAATCTGCGAGAATAATCGCTCATTTCAGTACGATTTTAGGCATAAAATGATAATAAATACATCAGCCCGCATGAGCCTGACGGTTGGCATCTTCGACGCCAGCAGCGCTGCTTTTTGTACAGTGCTAAGCCTATAGAACGATTTCACGGTAAAAGTCTGACACGCTTTTAGTTTCGTTTTCGAGAAACACTACTATTATTTAACATTTGCCCGATCTGCTGCATACACCTTGTAGTCTAGCCTTATAATTAACGATTGGCGGAAGCATGCCACAAAATAACTATCTGAATTAACGCTTTCTGTCAACTTTAATGCAAAATTTAGTAGTAATCCTTACATTGTTTGGTAGTATTACACGATACAATACTAATTATTAACGCCAATTCTTAACCCACCCCATCTACACCTCGCTTCGCTGACACAGTCTGCAACGCATATACACATGCTGCGGAAAAGCCAGCCAAGGCAAAAACATGCAGACAATTTTATTTTCATCCTCGTAGCATTTCTGACGTAACTAAAACAAGTTAGCTATTTGAAAAATACATGCTAGCGAGATGAAGGAGAGGAAAGATGGCGGTCTCGTGCAAAATTTTATTTGACGATTGACTATGAAAAAAATTGGAAATTTAAACCATTATGAAGTTCCCCATAAAAATTATATGGTAGTATGACGTAGAGTTCGCTGAACAAGAATGTACTTTAAATAATATGATAGTCCCAGTATTAGATAAGTTATTGAAGAAATACTAATATCTATGAACGCTCGACCAGACAGACTGGCGTTCCTGCTTATGTTTTTTTTTGTAACGTTAGGGGGACGCAAGCTTGGAAAAGAGGCAGGGAGGTACATTAAAATTCGCTTGGGGGAAAAAGAGTATGACTGAAAAGGGGAGCGGTAGGAAAAATGTAATCCTAAAAGAAATATCTTTTTGTATTGGGCATGACTAAAGCAGACTGGCCAATCGACCACCAGACGCAGAAATTATTCGAAGTTATTTTGGTTTTTCATTCAAACTGCATTTGAATTCAAGTAGTCGTATGTTTCGACTGGCCAGTGCTAGTAAATATTAACAAAAGGCTTTGATTATTCATTGCCAGTTGAACTAAAAATTTTATTCAGATACGCTGAGAAACAGCTGTGTTAATTCTAAACTTAAATAAAAAATAAATTCACAGTCTGTGCTGTTCGGAGGAAGCTGAGGCCATTTCTTCACAAAGTCAGCGTCATTTGTTTATATATTTCTTGATTGTGGTAAGGATATTTTATGGATTTAATATGTTTGGTCCAACTACAAAGTTAGATACTGCTATTGGAAAAAAGTGAAGGACATGCCGGGAGCAGACATTGTTGAGTCCTCACATTAAACGGTATCTAACTGATGTATGTTGTTATGATTATGTTGTCATATTATTGTATTAGAATAGATTAGTAAGCCTCTGTGTTCAATGAACACTGTTTAACATGCCTGAAGCAAATATATTTGAAAAGAAAAGAAGAGAAGATCATATCAAAGGAAATGTGGTTACTCCACATTATTGTATTGATGAAAAGTATGTAAACGTACAGTGGCGTATCTGCTATAAGGACCTGACGTGTGGTCACAGCAAGGTGGGAGTCCTGTAAAATTTGGGGCGAGTGCACTTGTAAGGCACGCGAGGCTGACCCCATACCCACGTAGGAAATTAAGTGTTAGAATAAGTGATCAGATGTAAAAGGCCAGGGTGTCCTTTTGTTGTAGAGGGTCTATGTTCCTGTTGCCGGCTGGTGACAGGAAACTTGCTGAGTACTAATAAACGCCAACCAGTCTTATACGCTGTCGAAGATAACAGTAGGAGCTTTGGCGAGTGGTGAAATTGAAACTTTCTGCAACTACACATTGAAATATCTTTCAACAAGGACTCCCAGGTGATGTGTTAGACATCTGGGGCATCTCTGACAGTTTCTTGTGTTTCAAAACAATACACAGGACGTTTATGGGGGTAGGATGAAACCACAGCCCTCATATACAGTGACTCTCCCTTTAGATGAATAAAGTGAACTCTTTTAATATTTCCTACAGGAAAGACATATATAAATACATATTAACTTTTTAGTTATTGGGCAAATTGTCCCAAAATTTTAATTGTTCTTTTCTGTAAACTATCTTGTCCTTATTTTCAAAGACCTGTCCAAAAGCTATTACTGGACAGGCAAAATAAATTGTAAAGAAGATTTGTTTCAAAAAAAAACTTAACTGCTGGTTTTATTATCTTCTTTATAGGAACTTAAAGTGTTTGACTGTTGTGTACCATCATTATATTTCTCCCCTAGACACTAGGTACACCATACACCATAGCCAGAACAGTGACCGTGTGAGACCTAGGGAGGTAGCGTTAGAATCCCTGCACATAATTCATCATCATCATTTATAGAGTCAGGGGCCTACATGTGCTTGACCTCACACGGTTAAAGCAGACACCTTTTCATTCTTTTAGGATACCATCATAACCTCCCCAGCAAAATCGACTTTGCTACATAAATTGGTAGGCTTGTCCGGGCATCTGAATTTCTCTTAGTACTACATACATTGGGGTCTGGGGTTTAGTTTTAACACCAGTATAATTTTCCCAGGGAATCATCATATAATATTACCCAAGATTTGGGAAGTGAAGAAAGTGTCAGAGATCAGATTTAATTAAATAAATTTATAATTAGTTAAAGATTTAGTTAGAACATTTTATATTTATCAGAATGGCAGATCTGGCCAAGTTTCGGTCTGCGGCTGTACAGACTGCTAAAGAGATGGGCATGGATGGACCAGAGTTGGTTCAATATGTAACTTCAGAATGCGACAAGTATATTGAAAATGAAGATAGGAAGTTAGCAGAAGAAAGAAAATTACAGTTGCAGATTGAGGCTGACAAGGAGGCTAGGGCATTGGAGGCAGAAGAAAAATGACTGCAAAGGGAGGCAGAAGAAAAAAGATTGACTGCCGAAAGGAAGGCAAAAGAAAAACTACTGCAAATGGAGGCAGAAGAAAAAAGATTGACTGCCTAAAGGGAGGCAGAAGAAAAACGACTGCAAAGGGAGGCAGAAAAAGAAGAAAAAAGATTACAGAGGGAGCATGAGATACGAATAAGGGAGTTAGAATTTCAAGGCCATGCTCCTGAAAATGGTGCCAGCCCCTTTGGCTCAGATGCCACTGCTAGTCAGGGAGCCTCAACCTCAGCTATGGGTTTTCATGTAGACCATTTTGTTGAGAAAGACGATAACACAGAAGGGTATTTAAGTAGGTTTGAACGTTTAGCCACTACTTATGGGTTAGAAAGAGAAAGATGGGGGGTAAAGTTGTCTCAGGGACTTCGGGGAACAGCTTATAAAGTGTTTTCCAAAATGAGCAAGGATGACCAAGACAACTATGACATGTTGAAGCAAGCTCTTCTGTTAAGATACGAAAAGAACGGAGAGTTTTACAGAAAGAAATTTAGGAATGCCAGGGTACTGTTGGGTGAGACTTATCACCAGTTCTCAGCCCAGTTGGAAACGTATATGGAGAAATGGGCTACTTTGGGGAAAACCCAAGATCTCAAAGAGATGATACTCATTGAACAGATGAGAGAGTCCATGGCTCCAGACATGAGAAAGTTTCTCATGGAACAGGGTGCGGAGAGGCTGGGTGAGATAAGAAATGTCGCTGAGAGGTATGAGGCAGCCCAGGCAGACGTAACTGGCACAAAGAAGAAACAAATAGATCAGAGTAAGGCCCCCCAAAATCATAATAAATTCGATAACAGAAATAAGCAGAACTTTGATAGGCCTCAAAATGAGTTTAAGAATAGACCCTCAAAATTCAATGACAGAAGGAATGATGAAAGAAAAACTTTTAACCAAGGAAAGAGGTATTGTAAAAATTGTCGGATGGACAACCATAACACTGAAAATTGTAGAAGAAAAACTCCAAGTTTCGCTGCTATGAAAACGGGGAGGAAGGGAGTAAAGGTCAACTCTATTGAACAGCAGGAACCTTACCACTCCCCAGTGTGTGAAGATGTAACATGCAATGGGGTCACCATAAGGTGTTTGTATGATACCGGATTACAATATGATTCAGTTGTGAGTTCTCACCTGGTGCAGGCAGATCAATACACCACAGAAACAGTGGAGATCCAAGCTGCAACCAAGGTCGTAGCGACCATGACACTTCCCATCACCAGGATAAATGTGAAGACGCGATATGTGCAAGGAGTAATCAAGGCAGCAGTGTTAAATGACCCAATCTACCCTCTGATATTGGGGTGTAGATATGTCTTCTTGGGAAATCCCAAGAGACCTGTGATCATGGCAACAGTCCAGACACGATCACAATCCAAAAAGGAAGAAGATGAACCCATAAATACTCATCCAGAGGAGATGAGAAAGGCACAGGCGGACGATAGGTCACTGAAGCCGTGTTACAAGAAACTCCCAAAGAGCCATACTCCTCCTAATAAAGGAGAATTCTATATGAAGAATAAATTGCTATACAGGAAGGCTGGCACTGGTTCAGCTGGTCATGGACAGCTGGTCTTTCCTAGTTCATATAGGGAGAAAGTAATGGAGTTAGGTCATTCTATCCCCTTCAGTGGTCACATGGGGATTAGCGCAACAGGACAGCGTATAGATTGTCATTATTTCTGGCCAGGGATAACGGAAGACATTAAGAGATATGTGAAATCCGAATGCCAGAGAGTAGCTCCAAAAAATTGGACTGCTCCAGCAACTCTTGGGGAAATGCCCATAGTGGGAACCCCTTTTGAGAGAGTTGCAGTGGATATTGTGGGACCTCTCACTCGGACCAAGAGGAGGAACAGTTACATCCTTACTCTGGTAGACACTTGTTCTATGTGGGGAGAGGCGGTAGCCCTGTCATCAATCGATTCAAAACATGTGGCAGAGGCATTACTTACGATATTCACAAGGTTAGGATTCCCGCATCAAATCTTGACTGATATTGCTCTCAGTTCAAGGGGAAGCTAACTGAAGAGGTTTTCAGGTTGTTTCAAGCCAAGCACTTTCATTGTAGTCCGTATCACCCCCAAGGGAACGGCCAGGTAGAGAGGTTCAATGGGACTCTCATTTCTATCCTGAGAAAGCTGGCACATGAGAAACCTGATACGTGGGACCACTACTTGCCCGCCGCATTGTTTGCCTACCGGGAAGTATCACATAATTCAACCGGAATGGCACCCGCAACACTCTTATTTGGGAGGCCTATAAAAGGTCTGTTGGAAGCTTTGTTAAGGACCTGGACAGATGAGAAGGCAGAGGAGACTGTTACCTTATCATACCAATATGTGAACGAACTGACCACTCGTTTAAAAACTAGTTGGAAACTGGCAAATGAAAATTTGAGACAAGCCAGGAAAAAGCATGCTGCTTATTATAATAAGAAAGCGAAGGATAGAGAACTTGCTGTAAGGGAGAAGGTACTTCTTCTATTGCCAGGCAGCAACAATAAACTTCAGATCGGATGGCAAGGGCCCTACACAGTTTTGGAAAAGGTATCCAGAACCAATTATAAGATAGACAAAAAGGGAAAGGGGAAAGTCTATCATGTGAACCTTTTGAAGAAATATCTGGACAGACAAATCCAGGAGGGAACACATTTAATGGCCTTGTCTATCGCAACCGAGATGAAAAGTGAACCTCTCTCCTCGGCTGAATATCCACTGAAACCCAGTGAAACGTTTGCACAGGTGAAAATTAGTAATCACCTGACAAAAGGAGAAGGTTCAACAGGTCCTTGAGAAACATACATATGTGTTAACGGATAAATCGGGGAACACAAATTTGTTGTCATATGATATGAAACTATTAGACCCAGCACCCATCTGTATGAGGCCCTATTCTATTCCGTTCGCTAAGGAAAAAGCTTTGAAAGAGGAGATTGATTATTTGTTAAAAGAAGGGATTATTTCTCACAGTGAGTCTCCTTACAGTTCCTGTGTGGTTTTGTTGCGGAAACCATCAGGAGAACATAGACTGTGCATAGATTACAGGAAACTGAATGCTGTCACAGAAGGTCAGGTGGATCCATTACCTGATACTACTCAACTTTTTGCCAGGCTGAACAAGGCAAAATATTTTTCTAAGGTGAATCTTAGCAAAGGCTATTACCAAATTCCAGTAAAGCCTGAGGTTCGACCTTATTTAGCCTTTAGCACCTCGGAAGGTCATTATGAGTTCAACATGTTACCATTTGGTTTGAAAAATGCCCCGAGCGTGTTTTCTAGGATGATGCAAAAATAGCTGGATCCCCTGAAAAATACATGTATTTCGAATTTTATGGATGATACCCTCATTGCTACGGAAACATTTGAGGAACACGTTACCTCTTTGAATATGCTGTTTGATAGACTCAGAGAGGCTAACTTAACCGCTAGGCCAACAAAATGTTGTATTGGTTGTAAAGAGTTGGAATTCTTGGGACATACAGTACATCAGGGTAGCATGACCCCTGATCCCAAGAATCTGGAAAAATTAAAAAGAGCACCTAGACCACAAACAAAAAAAGACGTGCGATCTTTCGTGTCTTTCTGTGGTTTCTACCAAAAGTATATCAAACATTTTAACTCTATATGTGCTCCTCTGACGGATTTAACTCGCAAAGGTCAACCTGATACTATAATTTGGTCAGCACAGTGTGAATTGGCTTAGCAGGAGTTAAAAGAGAAGCTTACAAGCAGGCCAGTGTTGCAATTGCCTGACTTGAATAAAGAATTTATTGTGAGAAGTGATGCAAGCAATGTGGGCCTGGGTGCTACATTGTTGCAAAGGTCCTCCTCACAAGATGGGGAATTGAACCCAGTCACTTATGCTAGCCGCTGGTTGAACAAGGCAGAAAAAAATTACTCAACAAGTGAAAAAAGAATGTCTCGCTTTAATATGGTCTATAAAGAAATTCCAGATTTATTTATATGGCAGGACATTTGTGGTCCAAACGGATCATTCACCCCTCGTGTTCTTGTCACAGACCAAGCATGAAAATTCCAGATTATTGAGATGGTCTTTATTATTGCAACCATACTCATTTCTGATAGAATACATTCCCGGCCCTTTAAACGTTGGTGCAGACTTTTTGAGCAGACATCCGTATGATGAAGATCAGAAAAACGAGTAAGACTTCATTGAGCTAAGTTATCTCGCAGATTATAACCTGCATATGCATGCATGTTTTTAAGATGGGAGGTGTGTAGTAAAATCTGCGAGAATAATCGCTCATTTCAGTACAGTTTTAGGCAAAAAATGATAATAAATACATTAGCACGCATGTGTCTGACGGTTGGCATCTTCGATGCCAGCAGCGCTGCTTTTTGTACAGTGCTAAGCCTATAGAACGATTTCAGGGTAAAAGTCTGACACGCTTTTAGTTTCGTTTTCGAGAAACACTACTAATATTTAACATTTGCCCGATCTGCTGCATACACCTTGTAGTCTAGCCTTATAATTAACAATTGGCGGAAGCGTGATGCAAAATAACTAGCCTATCTGAATTAACGCTTTCTGTCAACTTTAACGCAAAATTTAGTAGTAATCCTTACATTGTTTGGTAGTATTACATGATACAATACTAATTATTAATGCCAATTCTTAACCCGCCCCGTCTACACCCCGCTTTGATGACCCAGTCTGCAACGCATATACACACGCTGCGGAAAAGCCAGCCAAGGCAAAAACACGCAGACAATTTTATTTTCATCCTCGTAGCATTTCTGACGTAACTAAAACAAGTTAGTTATTTGAAAAATACATGCTAGCGAGATGAAGGAGAGGAAAGATGGCGGTCTTGTGCAAAATTTTATTTGACGATTGACTACGAAAAAAATTGGAAATTTAAACCATTACGAAGTTCCCCATAAAAATTATATGGTAGTATGACGTAGAGTTCGCTGAACAAGAATGTACTTTAAATAATATGATATTATTAGATAAGTTATTGAAGAAATGCTAATATCTACAAACGCTCGACCAGACAGACTGGCGTTCCTGCTTATGTTTTTTTTGTAACGTTAGGGGGACGCGAGCTTGGAAAAGAGGCAGGGAGGTACATTCAAATTCGCTTGGGGAAAAAGAGTATGACTGAAAAGGGGAGCGGTAGGAAAAATGTAATCCTAAATGAAATATCTTTTTGTATTGGGCATGACTAAAGCAGACTGGCCAATCGACCACCAGACGCAGAAATTATTTGAAATTATTTTGGTTTTTCATTCAAACTGCATTTGAATTCAAGTAGTCGTACGTTTCGATTGGCCAGTGCTAGTAAATATTAGCAAAAGACTTTGACTATTCATTGCCAGTTGAACTAAAAATTTTATTCAGATACGCTGAGAAACAGCTGTGTTAATTCTAAACTTAAATAAAGAATAAATTCACAGTCTGTGCAGTTCGGAGGAAGCTGAGGCCATTTCTTCACAAAGTCAGCATCATTTGTTTATATATTTCTTGATTGTGGTAAAGATATTTTATGGATTTAATATGTTTGGTCCAACTACAAAGTTAGATACTGCTATTGGAAAAAAAGTGAAGGACATGCCGGCAGCAGACATTGTTGAGTCCTCACATTAAACGGTATCTAACTGATGTATGTTGTTATGATTATGTTGTCATATTATTGTATTAGAATAGATTAGTAAGCCTCTGTGTTCAATGAACACTGTTTAACATGCCTGAAGCAAATATATTTGAAAAGAAAAGAAGAGAAGATCATATCAAAGGAAATGTGGTTACTCCACATTATTGTATTGATGAAAAGTATGTAAACGTACAGTGGCGTATCTGCTATAAGGACCTGAGGTGTGGTCACAGCAAGGTGGGAGTCCTGTAAAATTTGGGGCGAGTGCACTTGTAAGGCATGCGAGGCTGACCCCATACCCACGTAGGAAATTAAGTGTTAGAATAAGTGATCAGATGTAAAAGGCCAGGGTGTCCTTTTGTTGTAGAGGGTCTATGTTCCTGTTGCCGGCTGGTGACAGGAAACCTGCTGAGTACTAATAAACGCCAACCAGTCTCCAACCAGTCTTATATGCTGTCAAAGATAACAGAAGGAGCTTTGGCGAGTGGTGAAATTGAAACTTTCTGCAACTACACATTGAAATATCTTTCAACACGGACTCCCAGGTGATGTGTTAGACATCTGGGGCATCTCTGACAGTTTCTTGTGTTTCAAAACAATACACAGGACGTTTATGGGGGTAGGATGAAACCACAGCCCTCATATACAGTGACTCTCCCTTTAGATGAATAAAGTGAACTCTTTTAATATTTCCTACAGGAAAGACATATATAAATACATATTAACTTTTTAGTTATTGGGCAAATTGTCAGAAAATTTTAATTGTTCTTTTCTGTAAACTATCTTGTCCTTATTTTCAAAGACCTGTCCAAAAGCTATTACTGGACAGGCAAAATAAATTGTAAAGAAGATTTGTTTCAAAGAAAAACTTAACTGCTGGTTTTATTATCTTCTTTATAGGAACTTAAAGTGTTTGACTGTTGTGTACCATCATTACATTTCTCCCCTAGACACTAGGTACACCATACACTAGAGCTAGAACAGTGACCGTGTGAGACCTAGGGAGGTAGCGATAGGTTCCCTGCACATAATTCATCATCATCATTTATAGAGTCAGGGGCCTACATGTGCTTGACCTCACACGGTTAAAGCAGACACCTTTTCATTCTTTTAGGATACCATCATAATAATTCATAACCTCCCCAGCAAAATCGACTTTGCTACAGCGGCTAAGGATCAAAGAAGAAGCACTGGATACAACAGATTGAGATACCATCTATACCACAAGTACAGAATAGGTGCAACAGATCTGTGGCACCAGCCCAATGACAGCCGAACACCTTCTGAAGTCCTGCCCAACATACAGCAATGGAGTAGCATATGGCAACAACCTACTTCAGTCCCCAAAGACTGTTTGGAGATGTCATGAGCCTTGAGCTGACTACAGCCTTATTCGAGTCATTAATGTGGAAGTCTGAAGACAAACGAGGACTTCCCTCCATTAAGCACTCTCATTCTGTGCCCCACATCTATCTTGCCCCACACAAATTTTGCAGACATACTGGCAGTGTTTGTTAACTAAAATGTGATGAGTAAACAACATACACATATGGAGCTCAAAAGAAATCAAGTCGGTCCCAAAAATCAAAATCTTCAAATTGAAATGTCAAGTCAGTCCTATTGTATGGCTCTGAAACATGAACAACAAAAACAACAACCAAAAAGCTACAGACTTTCATAAATGGATACTTGTGTACATTAGAAGGATTGAAGTGGTATAAGATTACTAATGTGGAACTGATAAAAACCAGACAAGTGCCAGTGGAACAAGAGATAAGATGACACTGGAGATGGATAGGACACACACCGAGATGAAATCTTTTGACATCATTATCAGGCAGTCCTTGTTCTGTAATCCCTAAGGTGAGAGAGGGAGACCTAGGAACACATGAAAAAGACATAAATGACATAAAACTAAAACATCCCATACAAGTCCACTGCTGCTATCAAGTCTCAAAACATGTGGCAACATTAGTAATACAGTTTATTAGTATACACCAAACCACTGAAATAATTTAGTTAATATAAATGTTCACAATTAACAAAAACTAATAAATGACACAAACTTTGGTCATACACAAATTCAAAATAAAATGAACAGAAACAAAGTATAAAGCATTAACCATTACTAATGGCATTAACTGTACAGCAGTGCTTCTTAAATGTGGGTGTGAAACCGGGCATGTTAGCTTGGAAGTCATATCAACATAAACATAGAGAATGAATTGTGTGCCAAATATAACACTGACAATGTGAATTCAGTGGGAAAAAAAAAAAATATATATATATATATATATATATATATATATATATATATATATATAGTCCACTGAAGGCCAACGACCCATTAGGTTGTCCACTGAAGGCCACGGACCCCTTAGAAGGAATGTACATATACATAATTACATTTTTTGCATACAAGTAATACATTTTATTACAAAGAAAAAATGGTTAATCTTACATAGAGTCATAATGAAATACAATTACAATCTGTAAAAAGAAGATATTTACTTACATGCAAAAATCTATTGTAATTTTCCAGAGTAAAATTAAATTAAGAAATTTTAATGATATGCAAAGCCTAACCCCCTCCCCCGAACTATGGGCTCCATGGACCACCGGTTAAGAAACACCGAGATAACCATAATTTACAATTAGCCATCACCCTAAATGATTTGAGTTGTACAGCAAATAAAATGAGATCACAACCAGGGCATATGGTGGCTAACCATTACCATAAATAATTGTATGAATGTACACGCCCATCCCATGTACACACCCATCTCATGTACACATTTGTAATAATGAAAGGAAGAAATGAGATCAAAATCAGATTAACAAGTTTTAAAACACAAAAGGTCAAATTTGACCAATAGCAGATACTGCTGTAGGGGAGTGGAGTGTTAGAGACTTCACCATACTAGGTCCATGTCTTTGAATTTAGCTGACCAGTTCCTGTCCCTGCTGCCTTTGCCTTCCATAAATTGAGAGCACATTATGGTGCTCATTTACAGCTGGGTAGATGAGCATGATGATACCTGTTTAGAACATTGTACCTTTGCAGTCGGAAAGAGTTGAGTATAGAGGAAGACAGTGCCGTAAGTTGGAAGTTAACATCTAGCGATAGACAGGAAAGAGTATCAGAGCGCACCATCAAGACAAGAGACAGAAGATGGAGATATATTCAATGCTAAGATGGCAGTTGATAGATCAAATTGGATACCATCAAGGGGAAAAATGTCACACACTTCTGCATATTATAAAATGGATTATTTGTTTCATCTGCTTAAAATGTTAAACAAAAAACATTATTTAAAACAAACATTTAAAAAATAGCAGACAAAATACAGCCTGAGAGTACTTTGAAGTTAAACTGTGTCTTAGTACAGTGTTGTGTCTCTCAGGTCTCAGTTAGTTAGTCTAGGAATGAGAAATTTAATTTAATATTACAGTTTGTGAAAGGAAATACATGGATTGACAATGTACAGACCTACTAGTTAATAAAGAAACACTTGGTACAAAAGCACACATTCTAGTGAGAACTGTGATCAGCAGATGTAGTATCCATGTAGCATGAATTCACTTGGAAATGAAAACAGCTCACAATATACTGACAGTTAAAAATGAGACATGAGATAAATTTATGGAGTTTTTCTAAAACAAACACATACAGCCCCAACTGAGTAGCACTCAAGTGCCCTTCATTCTTATCAGATTTTTATCAAGTCTGAAACTGGACAGTTTGGTTTGTCTGAATGTTAAATACAAAACATACAAAATTAGCCCAGCAATTCTTAAGTTGTATTTTGTGATATATACTTGTATATAGGAACGTATTTGCAATTTCAAAAGGTTTAAGAATAGAGATAACAAAACTATTTCTTAATTAAACGCTAGCTTTTTTTATATGTATCATGGTGTCCTACCACCTTCACATTATCTTTGATAATTTGATATTCAGCACCATGTTAACAAACAGATACATATTAGCACCATATAACATATATATAGTATTTTATCAGTGCCACTGTTACACTCATCAGTAGCTCTTATCTTTAATTTTTGTTGAGGTGGTAATATGTACCATTTTGTGTGTGTACACATGTATATGTATTCATTTATTTTTAGAGCGATAGACAGAAGGAGCAAAACCAAAAAACACTTTGAGATGGGAACTGGAGGCAGACATGAAAGAGTTATAGTAAGACATTTAACAGATGACACAGGAAGTAAAGGCTTGATATACATTTGTTGTGGCCCCACTGCTCCTTAGGGAACTGAAAAATAATTCATTCATAACCCTCCACTCCCAAAGGAGCATAGGCCTTCAACAAACACATGCCATGTCCTCCTGTCACGTGCCATCATCTCAAGTTCTTTCCACGTTCTCCTCATCATTTTCACCTCTGTTTCCAGCTCTCTTCTCCATGTGCTTCTTGGTCTACCTCTGCCTCTCTTGCCCTGGGGGTTCCAGAACAAGGACTGCCATGTAATGCTATCAACAAGTTTCCTCAGTGTGTGTCCTTTCCATCACCATCGTCTTCTCCTCAATTCTTGTTCAACTGGCACTTGTCTAGTTCTTGTCATCAGTTCCACATTGGTAACCTTGTCATACCATTTTAATCCTTCTATTCTATGCAAGCACCCATTTATGAAAGTCTGTAGCTTTTTGGTTGTTGTCTTTGTTGTTCTCCATGTCTCAGAGCCATACAATAGGACTGACTTCACATTTGAGTTGAAGATTCTTATTTTCGTGTTTGATCCGATTTCTCTTGATCTCCATATATTTCCCAATGCAATGAAAGCTCCTTTTGCTTTTTGTATTCTTATTTTGATATCACTGTCTGTCCCTCCAACTTTGTCTATATTGCTGCCAAGATATGTGTACGATTCTACATTATGTAGTGGTGTTATTTCAAGTTCAACCCTGTTATCGTTACCTGCATTTATCCTCATTATTTTTGTCTTTTCCCTGTGTATTTTCAGACCCAATTGCTGTGATCTCTCATCATGTGTTTTCAATTTGTCCTGTATCTGATTACGGTTATGGGACAGAAGAGCCAAGTCATCAGCAAAATCAAGATCGTCCAACTGCTTAGTTGGAGTCCACTGGATTCCATTTCTGTTGTAGCACACATAAAACATTTATAGAAATTTTCTTTTTAATGGCACAATTTGAGCACCACCCATGTGTTACCGGGGCCCGAAAGGGGAGCAAAGAATAGTAACACTGTTCCCTGCCATGCATGTCATAGAAAGCGACTAAGGAGGGTTGGGCATGGGGCTGGTTACCCCATCCTGTAAAAAAATTTAAACCACAAAAAACGTCAACAAACATGGACAAGTCAATTAAGGAAAATAAAACACAGCCATCCAAGACAGGGGAAGGTCCTCTCGCAGGGAGGCGTATGATGCAACACAGAGAAAGCCGAAAGGGGTCTGTGTTACTGACAAACCTTCTGTCTTCTAGGAGAACTTCCAGATTTGGCACCTGGAATGTTCGGACATTAAACGAACAAGGGAAAGTGGCACAAGTAGCAGCAGAAATGAGGGAATATAAAATCGAGGTTCTGGGACTGTGTGAAACAAAGTGGAAGGGGGTAAACAAGAAGAAACTCATCACTGGTGAATTGGTGCTGTCCTCGGGACATGAAGACAAAAGTTCACACCACAGTGAAGGGGTAGCTCTTATGTTATCTAAAGAAGCACAGAAAGCACTCATTGAATGGGAAGCCATTGCATCCAGAATAATAACATCTACTTTTAAAACAGCTAAAAAGAAAATAAATGTAAATGTCATCCAATGTTATGCACCAACTAATGACAAAGAAGAGTCTGTGAAAGAAGCATTTTATACTAGACTACAGACAATTATGGAAAATGTAAAAAGAAGAGACATCACAATTTTGATGGGTGACATGAATGCAAAAATAGGTACAGTCAATACCGGCTTTGAAGAAGTCATGGGAAAACATGGGCTAGGAATAATGAATGAAAACGGGGAACTATTCTCAAACTTCTGTGCTTCAAATCAACTGGCTATATGCAGAAGTATGTTTCCACATAAGAGAATACACAAGGCAACATGGATATCACCAGACCATAGAACAGAAAATCAGATTGATCATATATGCATAAACAAGAAGTTTAGATCATCATTGCAGGATGTAAAGCTATATAGAGGAACAGATGTGGCATCAGATCACCACCTTCTGATAGCCATAGTAAAAATGAAACTCAAGAGATATGCTACAATGCAAAATTATAGACAACAATTTAATGTAGGACATCTAAGAAATCAAGAAACAAAAGACAAATTTCTGGTCACAATATCAAACAAATTCCACATGCTTCAACAGCTGGAAGATGTAGAGACTACAGAAGAGTAATGGCAGCAAATCAAAACTGTATGGAATGAGACATGTGAAGAAATACTGGGGAAAAGAAAACGACAACAAAAAGCATGGATAACAACAGAAACCATCAATAAGATAAAAGACAGAAAAAACAAGAAAGCAGAGTTAAACACAAGCAAAACCAGAAGCTCCAAAGCCAAGGCTCAAGAAGTGTACACAAAAGCAAACAAAGATGTAAAAAGAAGTATCAAAAGAGAAAAGAGGAAGTATATTGAGGAGTTGGCAAGAGAGGCAGAAGATGCTGCAGCCAAATGAAATATGAGAGAACTGTATAACAGCACAAAAAAGCTAACAGGGAAATACAAGCAATCAAGTTGCCTCATAAAAGAAAAGAATGGAAATCTGCTCAGCAATATACAAGAGCAAATGAAGAGGTGGACAGAATATTTTAAGGACCTTCTCAACAGACCAGCTCCAGAAAACCTTTCGGACATCCAGCCAGCAGAAGAAGAGCTACGAATTAATGGCGAAAGACCAATGAAGGAAGAAATAAAGAAAGCCATAAAGCTTCTAAGAGATGGAAAAGCGTCTGGACCTGATGGCATTCCAGCCGAGGCCATCAAAGCAGATATCAACATAGCTACAGAGATGTTATATAAATTACTTGGTAAAGTCTGGGAAAAGGAAGAGATACCAGCAGAATAAAAGGAAGGATATCTGGTTAAGTTTAGTTAGGAAGGGAAATTTACAAGAGTGCACAAATTATAGAGGAATAATGTTACTATCAGTGCCAGGAAAAGTATTAAACAGGATTATCCTTGAGAGATTAAAAGAGTCCATAGACAAGAAACTGATAGATGAACAAGCAGGTTTTTGACAACACAGATCCTGTACAGACCAGATAGCTACTTTGAGAATAATAGTTGAACAAAGTCTGGAATGGAATTCACCACTATACATCAGATTTGTGGACTACAAAAAAGGCATTTGACAGTGTAGACAGAGAATCACTTTGGAAATTGATGAGGCATTATGGAGCTCCCCTGAAGATTATTAATTTAATAAAGAAAACATATGAAGACATGACATGCAGAGTTCTTCATGAAGGACAGCTTACAGAACCTTTTGGGATAAGAACAGGAGTGCGACAGGGATGCCTCTTGTCTCCATTTATTTTTTTACTAGCAATAGACTGGGTTATGAGAACATCAACAACACACAACAGAAATGGAATCCAATGGACTCGGACTAAGCAGTTGGATGATCTGGATTTTGCTGATGAATTGGCTCTTCTTTCCCATAACCACAATCAGATGCAGGACAAATTAAAAAGCACTCGATGAGAGATCACAGCAATTGGGTCTGAAAATACACAGGGAAAAGACAAAGATAATGAGAATAAATGCAGGTAAGATAACAGGGTTGAACTTGAAGAAACACTATTACAAGATGTAGAATCGTACACATATCTTGGCAGTAATATAGACAAAGTTGGAGGGACAGACAGTGATATCAAAATAAGAATACAAAAGGCAAGAGGAGCTTTCATTGCATTGGGAAATATATGGAGATCAAGAGAAATCGGATCCAACAAAAAAAATAAGAATCTTCAACTCAAATGTGAAGTCAGTCCTATTGTATGGCTCGGAGACATGGAGAACAACAAAGACAACAACCAAAAAGCTACAGACTTTCATAAATGGGTGATTGCATAGAATAGAGGGATTAAAATGGTATGACAAGGTTAGCAACGTGGAACTGATGACAAGAACTAGTCAAGTGCCAGTGGAACAAGAGATGAGGAGATGACGATGGTAATGGATAGGACATACACTGAAGAAACCTGTTGATAGCATTACAAGGCAGTCCTTGTTCTGGAACCCCCAGGGCAAGAGAGGCAGAGGTAGACCAAGAAGCACATGGAGAAGAGAGCTGGAAACAGAGGTGAAAATGATGAGGAGAACGTGGAAAGAACTTGAAATGATGGCATGTGACAGGAGGACTTGGCGTATGTTTGTTGAAGGCCTATGCTCCTTTGGGAGTGGAGGGTTATGAAAGAATGTCTTGTTGTGTACTGTTTTAGAATAAAGACTTGAAAAAACATAACACCACAAACATCACTTTTAGAAAGTCCCTCTCGTGTGTGCCTTCTTTTGTGTAACTGTAGAATATGGACTTGAGAAAACCTATACCTAATACAACAAACATCACATTTATACATTTCTCCATTGTGTTTCAACACATGTCTCTATTTGAGTAGCCTGAGAAAACGCATCACCACGAAGATCACACCTATATGGCTTTTCCCCTGTATGCCTTCTTAGAGTAGCGTATTCAAAAAATCTCAAAATTATAAGGTTTCTGTGTCCTTTTGTGTCTCCTTACTTACTTACTTAGTCCTTCCCCTACTACCATGAGGTGTAGAGGTTTGGAAGAGAGGGTGCCAGACTATGCTATTGGCTGTCTTCCTCCTGGCTTGGTTCTATTCTAGCCCTTGGTCCTTCAAAGATTGTCTATTGTAGTCTTCCCAGCGGACTCTGGGTCATCCTGGGGGTCTGGATCCCTGGCTCTTTGTTTCCCATGCTTGTCATGGTAGCTGATCTTCTCCCATTCTGCAGACATGGTCAAATCATCTTAGTTGGGACTCTTCTACTTGGGTCTGCAGGGGGTGGGATTTTAGGCCATGATGTATCGTCTGGTTGTGGACCATGTCTCTTCGTGTTACTTTAACCACCTTCCTCAGATACCTCATTTCTGAGGTTCGGATCTGGCTTTTGTAGATTATAGTCATTGCCCATGACTCGCATCCATATGTCAAGACTGGGACATAGGTGGAGCGGTATACAGCCATCTTTGTTTTCTTACCAACCTCTCTCTTCATAAATAATCCTCAATTTATGGCCTGAAAAAGTCTCCCAGCTGCTGCTTTTCGAGTGGCCAACTATTCATTGATGCCTCCCTGTCGGTCTATAATAGCTCCGAGATATTTAAAATGGTCGACCTGCTCCAGGACCTGTTCTCCCAGCTTAATCTGATGTCTTCTTTCTTCTCGTGATATCACCATGGAGTTTGTTTTAGAGCTGCTTATGACCATCCCTCTCTTCTCCATCTCTTGCTTCCAAACTTGCAGATTGGATTGAAGATGTGCCTCTGATTTAGCAATCAGGGCAACATTATCAGCAAATGCCAGCTCTGAATTTCAGACCTGTCTCATCTTCCAGTACCCCACTGAATACTTTCCTGTTCTCTTCCTACATGCCTTGATGACATCATCCACGAGGAGTATGAAAAGATAAGGTGACAGGATATGACCCTAGTCTTACACCAGTGGTGGGTCCTGAACTCTTCTGATTGATGGTTTACTGTTGGACCTCATCTTACTGTGGCTCAACTAGGGCATCTGATTCTCTGCTCTAGGATTCTAGACCAGATTTTACCAGGGACACTGAGAAGGGATATGCCTCTATGGTTTCCACATTGTCGGTTGTCCCCGTTTTTGAAAATTGGTGTTATGATGGTAATTTGTCACCGTTTTTGAAAATCGGTGTTATGATGGTAATCTCCCAATCCTTTGGTATGGTCTTGTTGCACCATGCTGCCTGTAGGACCCTTAAGAGTAATAGGTCGCCTGATGCTCCCATGTACTTAACCATTTCTGGTGTTATAACGTAATAATGCCCTGCTGCTTTGCCCATCTTAATTTTCTCCAGTACTGCCTTCAGTTCTTCCATCTTTATGTCATCTTCATCACCATTGGTTTCTCTTCTGTGCTAGTGGTTATCATTTCTGATGCTTGACATTGCTCACCATCAAGGAGTTCTGAGAAATATTCTTTCCATCTTTCCATTACTTCCTTTGGGGCAGTAAGCACATTGCCTTGCTTGTCCTTTATAAATTTGAGAGGGCATTGTTTTTCCTTCCTCATGTTCATTAGGGTCTTTTAGAACAATTTTTGGTTTTCTTGCACATCTTTTTCTAGCTTTTCTTATTCTCTATATTTCCCTTACGTCCTGCTGTGTTTTTAGCTCCAAAGTATTGCTTCCATGTCTTTTTCTTCTCTCTTATTTTCTTTTTGACTTCCTATGTTCACCAAGGTGTCCTCTTTCTCTTGTTTTCAAGTTGGACTACCACATGCTTTTGCAGCAGCTGTCTTTATGATGTCCTTGAAGTTAAGCAAGAGGATTTCTGAGTCATCAGGTTGTTCTTGTGTGTTTCTCACCACTGTAGCAATAAGCCCCTGGTATCTGGTACTAATTTCTGGCTCTCTCAGCTTGTAGGTCTTAATGCTCATTTCTCCCGTTCATTTACTTAGTTTCTTGCATGATGTTGGGCAGTTCCTAGGCTGAGAAACTCTTTCAGTTGTTCTTTTGATTGTAAGCAGGTAGTGATCACTTACAATCTCCGGCCCCCTCCAGACTCTAACATCCCGGACATATTTGAATGAGCTCCTCCTAACAATGGCATAGTCTATCACTGACTTCTCATTCTTTGTTGGTTCACATCTAGTATATGCATGTATGCGCTTATGGAGGAACTTTGTGTTTGTAATGATCAGATTCAGCTCAGTGCAGAATCTAAGGAGTTGCTTTCCATTGTCATTGAGAGTATCTTCTCCATATCTTCAGTTAACTCCACCCCATCTAGCGTGGTCATTTCCAACCCTGGCATTGAAATCTCTGAGCATGATAATTTTATCTAGGCTGTCATCCACTGTCCTTTGAAGCAGCTTGAAGAATTCCTCCTTGATCTCTGCTCTCTCATCCTCATTTGGAGCATACACTATGACAAGGTTGACTATGGTTTCTCATTCTTTTAGTTTTACAACCATAATGCGCTCCGAGACAAAGTTCCATCCCTTGATACAAAGTTTTTTGCTACAAGGCAACCAATGACCAATTTAGCTCTTTCAGATGTGGATACACCACTGTAGAGCAGCATGTTGCCATCAAGATCCATGACTCCTTGTCCCTTTTTCTTTGTTTCCATGATAACCAGGATTTCTAGTTTTTCTTTCCTCATCTCTTCCACCAGCTCATGTTTTTTCCCCTTTACACTTCTTGTGTTCCAATTTCCATAAGTCACAGACCGTAGTCCGTTCCAGTTTGCAGTTTGTCACCTTTAGAATCAGTCCAGTTTTCTCTCTTGTAGTTTGCGTAATCGTGGTTTAAAGCAAACAGGTGATTGGCCTGTTGTGCCTTTGCATGGTGGAGGGGCTACCTCCATGCAGGCCGCCCTCCTCCTTATTCAGCTGGGCTTGGGATTGGCCTAAGATGTGTCGCTTTGAAGAATCACTGTGAGAAAATTATGCTCCACAAACATCACACATAAGGTTTCTCTCCTGTGTGTGTCCTTTTATGACTCTTTAAATGATTGTTTTGAGAAAATTCTGCTCCACAAACATCACAAATAAGGATTCTCTCCTGTTTGGGTCCTTTTAAGTGTCTTCAAATGATTATTTAGAGAAAAGTCTGCTCAACAAACATCACACTTATAAGGTTTCTCTCCTGTGTGTGTCCTTTTGTGACTCTTTAAATGATCATTTTGAGAAAATTCTACTCCACAAATATCACGCTTATAAGGTTTCTTTCCTCTGTGTGTCCTTTTGTGACTCTTTAAAGCACCACTATGAGAAAATTCTGCTCCACAAACATCACACATATAAGGTTTATCTCCTGTGTGTGTCCTTTTGTGACTCTTTAAAGCACCACTTTGAGAAAATTCTGCTCCATAAACATCACATTTAAAAGGATTCTCTCCTGTGTGAGTCCTTTTGTGTATCTTCAAATTATTATTTAGATGAAATTTTGCTCCACAAACATTACACTTATAAGGTTTCTTTCCTGTGTGTGTCCTTTTGTGTATCTTCAAATTATTATTTAGATGAAATTTTGCTCCACAAACATCACACTTATAAGGTTTCTCTCCTGTGTGTGTCCTTTTGTGTATCTTCAAATTATTATTTAGAGAACATTTTGCTCCACAAACATCTTACTTATAAGGTTCTCTCCTGTGTGTGTCATTTTGTGTCTCTTTAAAGCACCACTTTGAGACATTTCTGCTCCACAAACATCACACTTATAAGGTTTCTCTCCTGTGTGTGTCCTTTTGTGTCTCTTTAAAGCACCACTTTGAGACATTTCTGCTCCACAAACATCACACTTATAAGGTTTCTCTCCTGTGTGTGTCCTTTTGTGTATCTTTAAAGCCCCATTCTCAGAAAATTCTGCTCCACAAACATCACACTTATAAGGTTTCTCTCCTGTGTGTGTCCTTTTGTGACTCTTTAAAGCACTATTCTGAGAAAATTCTGCTCCACAAACATCACACTTATAAGGTTTCTCTCCTGTGTGTGTCCTTATGTGTGTCTTTAAATCACCACTTTGAGAAACTTCTGCTCCACAAACATCACACTTATAAGGTTTCTCTCCTGTGTGTGTCCTTTTGTGTCTCTTTAAAGCCCCATTCTCAGAAAATCCTGCTCCACAAACATCACACTTATAAGGTTTCTCTCCTGTGTGTGTCCTTTTGTGTCTCTTTAAAGCCCCATTCTCAGAAAATCCTGCTCCACAAACATCACACTTATAAGGTTTCTCTCCTGTATGTGTCCTTTTGTGACTGTTTAAAGCACCACTTTGAGAAAATTCTGCTCCACAAACATCACACTTATAAGGTTTCTCTCCTGTGTGTGTCCTTTTGTGTCTCTTTAAAGCCCCATTCTCAGAAAATCCTGCTCCACAAACATCACACTTATAAGGTTTCTCTCCTGTGTGTGTCCTTTTGTGTATCTTTAAATTGCCATTTTGAGAAAATTCTGCTCCACAAACATCACACTTATAAGGTTTCTCTCCTGCGTGTGTCATTTGGTGACTCTTTAAATGATGATTTAGAAAAAATCCAGCTCCACAAACATCACACTTATAAGGCTTCTTTCCTGTGTGTGTCCTTTTGTGTCTCTTTAAAGCCCTATTCTCAGAAAATCCTGCTCCACAAACAACACACTTATAAGGTTTCTCTCTTGTGTGTGTCCTTTTGTTTCTCTTTAAAGCCCCATTCTCAGAAAATCTTGCTCCATAAACATCACACTTATAAGGTTTCTCTCTTGTGTGTGTCATTTGGTGACTCTTTAAATGATCATTTCGAGAAAATTCTGCTCCACAAACATCACACTTATAAGGTTTCTCTCCTGTGTGTGTCCTTTTGTGACTGTTGAAAGCACTACTATGAGAAAATTCTGCTCCACAAACATCACAATTATAAAGTTTTTCTTCTGTATTTGTCACCTTGTGATCACTTGGACAAAATTCTGCTCCACTGACATCATATTTGTAATGTGTCTCACTATTATGCTGCATTATGGGTTTCTTTGGATAATCAGTCCTAGAAAACCTACTAAGACCACCACACTTGTTAGGCAGATCTTCTTTATGCTGCATTACATGTGCCTTTAGATAACCAAAATGAGCAGCCCCCATACCAATAAGATCATATTTAGAATGCTTCTGTGCATTTTCTATTCTTTCTTGTTGACATAGACTGGATTTTGTAGCTAATTCTACATTACCAACATTACTTATATAACACTTTTCTCTCATATGTGAAAGTTCATGCTCATTATGGTCACCTTTCTTGCTAACCTGTACTCCACAAACATGACAGCAGAAAAGTTTCTCGTTTGTACTTATTATTATTTCATCTGATTGTACACTGCCACACAGTTTAAAACCTTCTCTACTTTCACTTTTGAGAGTCCAATCATCATAGACTATTGCTGATTTCCTGCTGCAGTTTTCATTTTGTAAGACTGCAGTATAAATCTCAGGAGTCAGATTCATGTCTACAGTCATTATCACAGAGTCTGTGATATTCGGTGATTGTACCTCTTTTAATCTTGATTCAATGTTATTGTCTGTATTTAGTGTTGCAGCTGCCGTACTTACATCAGCTTTCATGTCACTCACAAATTTTTCTGAGAATTCTGGCAACACTTGATTGAATGCAGCATTTTGCACTGGTTCACTCTTTATGAAACTGTTCATAATTTTCAAATCTGGAATGTCAACACTAGAGTATAGGCGGGATTGCTGGCTACAGGAATGGTCACCTGAAATTCATTGAATAAAACATAATAGTAAAAACTTCAGATAATTATGGCATGCAAAACAAATTTTAATTCTGTATGTTTTGTAGCATCATATTAGGTATGATTTAAAAGTTATGCAACTATAAGATTATTTCAGGAGTATTTGTTTATGTCTGATATGTTAATAGTTCATGGTGTATTGCATACAATGAAACTAATAGTATACATTTAATAATTTTAAATGGTCTTGCAAAATGTTTTTTTTTTTATGTGGTCGCTAATCACACATATTCATTAATATTTTTATTGTTTGATTACTTCCCATGGATGTAAGTAATGAGTAATAACAATTTATTTCTGAATTACTTCCCTCCAAACAGTCCTGAAATGATTACAAATATTATGTTGTTAATAATAATTTTTTTCTGTCATGACTAAAACTTTTTTGCCAGAAAAGAACCTCATGACATTACCTGATAGATCTGTGGAGTAACAGTACTGTGTCAGTAAAATTCAAACTTTGTTTTTGATAGAATGAGTTTCGTTCAATTTCAGTGATGCCTGCAATTGTATACTTAGACACTATATAACTGCAACTATTTCTAAAGCTTTTAAGATTTCCACTAATTCTGCTGTAAAGATGGATGTATTACCTGTTACTTTATATCTTTTGTAAATTTTAAATTTTTGTATTGCTATTTCCGTTCCAAAATGTCCATCTTAATCATATGTAATGCTGGGTCCTCAACAAGTTTCACCACAGGGGGAATACCTGAAAGTGTGTGGATGATTTAAGGAGTCAATGAGGATGTAATTTGCCTCACAGACAGAGGTTCACTTCCACATTTGTACATATATTATAGCATTGTGCATAACTGGTGGTCATATAAGAATGACACCAGGTATGCCTCCATGCAGGTGGGTGTTCAGATAAAAGGGCATGAACCTGTAATTTCACTATATAGCGTCATCATTATGTGATGTATTCTTTCCAGAACGTTGTCTCCATTACAGCTGCTCTGAACGCATCATGACTCTGGGAAGGTCGACCTGCATCAGCCAAAGACAAGTTCAGACTCTCTGTGATATCCTGGGTCCACCGTCATCTAGGTCAACCCCTTCCCATTTTTCCAGGGACCATGCCTTCCATCACTTTTTTTCCAGACTATTATTTCTTTTTATATGACCAAAGAATTTTAGCTTCCTTATTGCGATGGTATTTAGGAGCCAATGTTCCTGTACGTTTAGTGAGTGCAGTACTTCTCTGTTGGTCTTTTTTTCTGTCCAGGGTATTCTCAACATCCTTCTGTAGCATTTCATTTCGATTGATGTAATCTTTTTTGCAACTGTTTTATTGAGTGTCCATGTCTCGCAGCCATAGGTTGCTACTGGGAATATACATGCTCTGATCAGTTGTAACTTTGTTTCTTTGCTTGTGCCTTGCCAAAGGTTTTTCATCTGTATTAGTTTATTATTAACACTTTCCAGTTCTTCGTTATCAATTTCAATTTCTGGTTTGGTCTTTACTTTGTCTGTTGTCAATACTTTGGTCTTCTTGGTGTTTAGGTATAGATTCTGGGCCTCACTGTGTTTTTTGGTGGACAGAATTAATTGTCCAAGTCCTTCTGGGTTGGTCGATAGGAGGACTGTGTCATCAGCATATCTGATTTCCGGGATCTGGTACCCGCCGATGTTAAATGAGTCAAACTCTGTGTGTTCTTGGTCATCTCTTACATTTCTCATGATATTCTCGGCATAAATGTTAAACAGGTAAGGGGAAAGGGTACAGCCTTGTCTTACTCCTTTCTGTACTTCAAACCATTCTGATGTTTCCCCCTCTATTCTTACGGTTGCCTGTTGTTCTTGGTACAGCAATGTGATGAGTTGTATAGGTGGTTTGGAAATCCCATATTTTCCATAATAGTCCATAACTGTTGATGTTGTACACAGTCAAAAGCTTTGGTGTAATCAATGAAACAAGTATGTAGGTCAACGTTGAATTCTCTACACATTTCTATAATGATCCTCATGTTGAATATATGATCTCTAGTGCCTCTACCTGGTCGAAAACCCGCCTGTACTTCGTTTATTTCTGTTTCTAGCTTTTGTTGCACCCTTTTCATTATGATTTGTAATAGTATTTTGCTGGCATGGCTTATAAGAGCTATAGTTCTGTAGTTTGTGCACAGTTTCAGGTTGCCCTTTTTTGGCAAGGGTATGTAAATTGATCTTTTCCATTCTTTAAGCCAAATTCCGCTTTGCCAGATCTTGCAGCATAATGCATGGTATATACGAGCGCTGCCTTCTCCTCCTGCCTGTATCATTTCAGCTGTTATTTCATCACAACCAGGAGATTTTCCACTTTTCAAGTGTTTGATTGCATTCCGGACTTCCTCTATGGTAGGTTCTGGTTCACGTTCTGCTTCATTCATAATGTTGTTGTTATCTGCCGCTTTGTTTATTTCTGTATACATTTCTTGACAGTACTCCTTCCATCTGTTCAGAATATCTTTACGTTATATTAGAGTGTCGCCTTTCTTGTCGTTTATTGCTCGAGGTGATGATTTAAAGTTGCTGTTCTTCAATGTTCTTACTTCAGAAAACATATTCTTACTAAATCCCTGTTCGCACATTTCCTCTATTTTCCTGCTGGTGTCGTTTATGTATTATTGTTTGTGCTGTCTGACTCGTTTTTTAATCTGCTTTGTGTATTCCTTGTACAACTCCTGATTTTCTGTATCTTTTTGTGTGCATGGGCATAAATTACTACTGAGACATTATCAAGGAAGATTGTGTTCAAATGTACATGTATCTAAGGTATGAATTATAGAAAGATAAACCGGCAAGCCATTATGCTTATATTTCTACAATTTTTTGTGTACAACGTGCATGAGTAAATATTACTACTTCACAGAAAGACTGTATTCACATTGTAGATATATCTAAAGTAGACATGTCATAGAACATGGACATAACTTAATTTTATGTGCAGCATTCTTCAAATGTGAATTATTGAAAAATGAGTTGAGAAATAATTACTTATGGCTACTTTCTACTACTTATACTAATAGTTATACATGAGCATGAATTACAATTGAGAAATTTAGCTAGTAGTAATGTTAAAACCGTTGTTTGGTAAAGCAGATTTGGTAATATAATTTTTTAAAACATGATAATGACATATACTTTTGGTGATCATATAACGTACAAAATAGTGATAATTCTAATCTATACAATGGTATATACAAGAACACACTACATGTAATGTCATTATCACCCATAGACCTAACATTTCGTTCGCATACTCTACCATTTATGCACTGTTGTTTTCTAAAGGGCATATGCACATTAGAGATGGGGAAATTCACAACAAACAAGTTTCTATTTACAATTTCAGATGCACAGTTATGTTTCAAATACCACCTGCCCATCTTTCAATCATGGAAATTGTTGAATATGTAAATGCTACCTGGGCAATGCCATCCTGAGTTCTGACCTAATTTGTTCAGTGTTATTTAATACAAACTCCACCTAGGCCGGTCCCAAGCCCGGCTGAAAAAGGAGGAGGGTGGCCTGCATGGAGGCCGTAAGGAGGCAGCCCCTCCACAATGCAAAGGCACAACAGGCCAATCACCTGTTTGCTTTAAAGTATGATTACGAGTAATATAAGAGAGAAAACCGGACTGATTCTAAAGGCGATGAACTGGTACGGACTACGACTTATGGAACTTGATACACAAGAAGTATAAATGGGAAAGAAGAGGAGCTGGTGGAAGAGATGAGGAAAGCAAAACTAGAAATCCTGGCTATTACCAAAACAAAGAAAAAGGGACAAGGAGTCATGGATCTTGATGGCAACACGCTGCTATACAGTGGTGTACCCACATCTGAAAGAGCAAAAGGGGGTGTGGGTTGCATTGTGGCCAAAAACCAGAAAAATAGTATCAAGGGATGGAACTTTGTCTTGGAGCATTTATGGTTGTAAAACTAAAAGAAGGAGAAACCATAGTCAACCTGGTCATAGTGTATGGGCCAAATGAGGATGAGAGAGCAGAGGTCAAGGAGGAATTCTTCGAGCTGCTTCAAAGGACAGTGGATGACTGCCTAGATGAAATTATCATGCTCGGAGATTTCAATGCCAGAGTTGGAAATGACCATGCTATATGGGGTGGAGTTATCGGAAGATATGGAGAAGATACTCTCAATGACAATGGAAAGTGACTCCTTAGACTCTGCAATGAGCTAAATCTGATTATTACCAACACAAAGTTTCTCCAAAAGCGCATACATGCATACACTAGATGTGAACTAACAAAGAATGAGAAGTCAGTGATCGACTATGCCATTGTTAGGAGGAGCACATTCAAATATGTCCGGGATGCTAGAGTCTGGAGGGGGCCGGAGATTGGAAGTGATCACTACCTGCTTACAATCAAAAGAACAACTGAATGAGTTTCTCAGCCTAGGAACTGCCCAGCATCACGCAACAAACTAAGTAAATGAACGGAAGAAATTAGCATTAAGACCTACAAGTTGAGAGAGCCAGAAATTAAGACCAGATATCAGGGGCTTATTGCTACAGCAGTGAGAAACACAGAAGAATAACCTGATGACTTGGAAACCCTGTGGCTTAAATTCAAGGACATCATAAAGACAGCTGCTGCAGAAGCATGTGGTGAAGTCCAACTTGGGAACAAGAGAAAGAGGACACCTTGGTGGACAGAGGAAGTCAAAGAGAAAATAAGAGAGAAGAAAATGTCATGGAAACAATACTTAGGAGCTAAAAACACAGCAGGACAAATAGAGAAATATAGAGAATATGTGACACTCAGAACAGAAGCAAAGAACAAGGTGCTAGCAGCAAAACAGAAGTCCTGGGAAGAATTTGGAGAAAAGCTAGAAAAAGATGCGCAAGAAAACCAGAAATTGTTCTATAAGACCCTAAAGAACATGAGGAAGGAAAAACAATGCCCTCTCAAATTTATAAAAGACAAGCAAGGCAAATTGCTTACTGCCCCGAAGGAAGTAATGGAAAGATGGAAAGAATATTTCTCAGAACTCCTTGATGGTGAGCAAGGTCTAGCATCAGAAATGATAACCACTAGCACAGAAGAGGAAACAAATGGTGATGAAGATGACATAAAAATGGAAGAACTGAAGGCAGCACTGGAGAAAATCAAGATGGGCAAAGCAGCAGGGCATGATGGTATAACACCAGAAATGGTTAAGTACATGGGAGCATCAAGTGACCTATTACTCTTAACGGTCCTACAGGCAGCGTGGTGCAACAAGATCATACCAAAGGTTTGGGAGATTGCCATCATAACATCAATTTTCAAAAAGGGTGACAATCGACAATGTGGAAACCATAGAGGCATATCCCTTCTCAGTGTCCCTGGTAAAATCTACTCTAGAATCTTAGAGCAGAGACTCTTACGCCTAGCTGAGCCCCAATTGGATGAGGTCCAGTGTGGATTCTGAGCAAACCGAAGTACTCAAGACCTAATCTTCACAATCAGACAGCTGAGTGAAAAGGCCCTTGAGTATAAGAGTGAGATCCATCTTTGTTTCATAGATCTGGAAAAGGCATTTGACAGTGTCCCCTGGAGCAAACTTTGGGACTGTTTGGCAAGGAAGAACATTCCAGCACCTCTGATTCATGCTATACAGAGCTTCTACAAGTCTTGCAGAAATTATGTGAGGATGGCAAACCATAACTCAGAAGAGTTCAAGACCACCACTGGTGTAAGACAAGGTGATATACTGTCACCTTATCTTTTCATACTCCTCATGGACGATGTTATTATGTCATGTAAGGAGAGAACAAGAAAGTATTCAGTGGGGTACTGGAAGATGAGACAGGTATGTATTTTGGAGCTGGCATTTGCTGATGATGTTGCCCTGATTGCTAAATCAGAGGCACATCTCCAATCCAACCTGCAAGTCTGGAAGGAAGAGCTGGAGAAGAGAGGGATGGTCATAAGTAGCTCTAAAACAAAATCCATGGTGATATCACGAGAAGAAAGAAAACATCAGATTAAGCTGGGAGAACAGGTCCTGGAGCAGGTCGACCACTTTAAATATCTCGGAGCTATTACAGACCGAAAGGGAGGCATCACAGAAGAGTTGGCCACTTGAAAAGCAGCAGCTGGGAGACTTTTTCAGGCCATAAATCGAGGAATCCTCAGCAAGAGAGACGTTGGTAAGATAACGAAGATGGCTGTATACCGCTTCACCTATGTCCCAGTCTTGACATATGGATGCGAGTCGTGGGCAATGACTACAACCCATAAAAGCCAGATCCAAACCTCAGAAATGAGGTATCTGAGGAAGGTGGTTGAAGTAACAAGAAGAGACATGGTCCACAACCAGACGATACGTCAAGGCCTAAAATGCCACCCGCTGCAGACCCAAGTAGAACAGTCCCAACTAAGATGGTTTGGCCATGTCTGCAGAATGGGAGAAGATCGGCTACCACGACAAGCATGGGAAACAAAGAGCCAGGGATCCAGACACCCAGGACAACCCAGAGTCCACTGGGAGGACAACATTAGACAATCTTTGAAGGGCCGAGGACTAGAATGGAACCAGGCCAGGAGGAAGACAGCCGATAGGATAGTCTGTCGCTCTCTCTTCCAAACCTCTACACCTCACGGTAGAAGGGGAACGACCAAGTAAGTAAGTTATTTAATACATCCTGTTTGGGAAATATACACAGATTCTGTATTCTGTACCTACTTTTGTTTTCTTTTCGCTCAACAATGATAGCACTATTTTTTTATTCAAGCAATGAAATTAATAATTTTTTAACCTGATTAAACCATGTTGCTTATAATCGTTATGAAATTGACTGTGACTTACTGCTTGCAATACACAAGAGTTTAATACTGGTATTCAGTGTCATTTTTTTCCAAACACGTGCGCGGACTACATGCAATAAACAACAGACAGAGTACAGGACCTTTTAGTTGAATCTCATCAGCAACCAAGAACTACTTATTCGATGTAGCCAGGAGGACATGCACAACATCATAGCTGGCTGACGCTGGAGTTGGGTTGGCCACATCCTCAGAAGGGACCCTGATACCATTACAAGAATAGCTATGCTATGGATCACCAAAGGAAAGCAAAAGAGAGGCCAACCAAAAACAACTTGGAGGAGAACTGTGGAAGCTGAGATGCAAAGAATGAACCAGAAATGGGGCACTGTACGAAGGATGGCCAACAACTGAACAAAGTGGAATCAATTTGTTGCTGCCATACAAGACGCCACCAGGCATGATGGCCACTGACTGTTTTGACGGTCGGCAGATATGGATCAAAGAAGGAGAAGAGTAAAGGAGAGTGAGCAGGAGAGACTAAAAATAATCATATCCGATGACTAAACAATATTCTATCTACCTATTCAAGTATGACAATCTCAATCCCGATCGACTGTCACATAAACAAAATAAATAAATAAAAACCACTTTATAAATACAAACATCTGGTGACTAAACAATGTTTTCTCTCATCAAGTATGACAAAGCCTTTCTGTTCTTGTTATGCCAAACTCACAAAATTGACTTCCCTAATTTAACGAGGCATGCTGCACAGATCAAATTACTTACTTAGTCATTCCCCTTCTACCATGAGGTGTAGAGGTTTGGAAGAGAGAGCGCCAGACTATCCTATCAAATTAAGGGGAGAAAATGTTTAGTTACTCCTTAACAAGTTTTCAGAAAATAAATAAATAAATCACCTCTATCACAAATTAAAAAATAATTTGACACTGTTTAACTATTATAAAACAATGAAAATCTACACATGGATGGTACTTTGCATGAAATCTGTCAAATTCTTTTAGCCCAATGAATAAGATTAATTCACATACAGTAGTACCTTTAGCACGCTGCATTAAATTCCCAAAACAATGTGCCTGCAGCTGCATTCTTTTTCACAACGCCCCTTTTTTTATAGTGGGTGACTTGTAATGTCTATAGTTTTTTGTGTTTCTTGGTCAATTGCTATAATTTTTGGAATTTATATAAATAAATGAATGATGAATCTGATGATATAAAATTTGTTTGTGTGCATGTTAGATGTGATAGAAAGAGAGGAATGGAAAGATGAAAAAAAACAATAAAAAAATTAAAAAAAAAAATTCTTTAATTAAATTTTTTTTTTTTTAATTTAAATAAAAAACCAACAAATGAAGTCCTTTTCCCTTGCATCTCAATGAAAGTCATTTGACCAATACAAATCAAATGACAGTCTTTTCGTTACACCCATCATCAGTAGCAAAGCAACAAATGCCCTCGTCAGCAGTGGCATTCGGCCGTAACCCTAAACCTTTCCGATAAACCTAATCCTAACCCCTAAAATTATACAGACTAGCAATGACATTCTACTTTCGTTTCCATCTCTGCCATCACCCATATTCTGAGAACCGATATTAGCGCTAATAAAGACAAAGATGTCCTTGTCATCGCATCGGAGTCACAATCCATTAAAATTTGAGCAAAAATGGCCATGTGTTTGATGCCAATTGATTGCAATTTAAAAAATTCAAAGAAAATAAATGCGGATACACCCATTACTAAATAAAGATCAGAAACGGAAGCTAACTCTCTTGCAAATAACATTAAAACTTAACATCCGGGGGTGATATCATGTGTACACAAATTATAATGCTAGAAAACGAAGATTTCCGAAGTCGCAATAATGCGCCTGCAGCTGGCAGAGCATAGCGTACCTCTGTCGCAATAATGCGCCTGCAGCGTGCTAAAGGTTAGTTAAGTCTAGTTAGCCTCTGAATTTATGCCAAAGGACATTGGCCGTTAAAAAGGAACTGACCTCTAACCAGGACTCTAGATAGAGATTGTGAACATGTGCTTATGAAATAATGAGAACTCTTACAGATCGTACATGAATGTGATGTGACTTTTGTTCCCATATAGTTGGTGTCTGCTCATGGTATGAAATAACTAATTAAATATTTTGAGTCGTCAAAATCACAGTGTTATCAACTATCGTATTCGGAGTTGAGTTAAATGCTATTCATCCTCAACTGATCATGACCAGTGATGATTAATGTCTTAACACGCTGCATCTCACACTGCCAATATAATTAATAAGACAAGAGACTAATACAGGTCAGTCAAGGGTCGAATTTAATATGAAACACATTCAGCACATAATGAATCACAAGGGTTAAAGCAGACATTATCGATACCAACGGACAGTATTACGGAATCCTACAAAAGTGATAAGAACCCGAGGGACTTTGACTCTATAAACTGAATACGAATATAATAACTTGGTCATCCTCAAATAATAGAAGTCATCGAAGCACCCAGAACATACTGGGATCCCGAGAAGCCCGTAACATTCTGGTGTCAGAAGTGTCTGGATTTCGTGAATACTGGATTCCCCCCTTCAAGTATCGAATAAAGTCAAACTGATGATGAACGTTATGAAGGCATTAAACTTCCTTTTTTTCTATTACAAAATCAGTGGATATTTCCACCACAGCAAAAGTAGTTGACCTGGCTTGAACAGAACAGATAGTTGCTGGGCAGCTAACA
Organism: Oreohelix idahoensis; assembly: GCA_024509875.1. NCBI lineage: Eukaryota > Metazoa > Mollusca > Gastropoda > Stylommatophora > Oreohelicidae > Oreohelix > Oreohelix idahoensis. The sequence continues at coordinate 54,488 of JAMPIV010012646.1, forward strand.
TAAATGGGATGTAATTGATATGGTGGCTACTTCGCAGTAGTAGTGATTATAATTAGTTTTCATGCTCTTAAACCATGGTTAAAAAAAATGTATTTCCTTGACACTCTTTCAAGGGAAGGGTGTTCAGGATTTCATTAATTTCAGATGAGAAATTGTTTAGGAAAGATGGTTTGTGGTCACATACATCTGTCATCTGAAAATGAGATTTTTTGTATTTAACCCTAGAGCTCACTAGGCCCAGACACTGCAATCAAAAACTTTGGTCACGAGAGAACTCATTTCATAGACCTAGCAGCGGTAGTTGAAAAGGCTTACCTTTGCCAAAATCTTGTTGTGTTAGCAACAAAGTACAACCAAGTGGTTCTTTAGGGTAGTCTACATGAAGTGCTTCCATTTTCATCGATGACAAGAAACTTAGATCAGTGAAAGAAAGCTTTGGAACCCTGAGATAGCGCTATTCACACCACACAACCTTTTCCCACACCTGGATAAATCAGGAGTGACTGTGATTGCAGTCAGGAATCTAGCTACTGTAGGTAAAACCACCATGAACTAACAACTTCATAAGTCCTAATGATAAAAAAATCAATAACTTTGTAGAACCACTGAACTTAAATCAATTACTTACGATGAACTTTCAGTAACTGTGTAGACAAGATTGAACTGTATACAAATGACTTTTCATCAGTAAAGGTTCATTGTAATTTTTTTCTTAAATCAAGATTAGTGTTATTGACTTTTCTTTGATGTTACTGTGATGTCTAATACATGTTTGCTTGTGGTGGATGTGTATAAATAACTTATTATGTTACGTATTTGTTGATAGTGGTAACATATTGAGCACAGGTTACATTTATGTTAAAAAGTTGTAAAGCATTTACTGAGTAAAATGTCCCCAGCAGGATATACAGATGTGGAACTGGTCCTTATACTCTCTCTCCCTGCAGGAACATGACCATCTTCCTCACCTTCAATTTCTATCTTCACTGTGTGTCCCTGAAAACAAAACATGGAACATATTCAAGTTTGAAACAAACCACTTCAGTCTTAAACATTGCCCCAGTTTGACAAATATCTTCACTGTGTGTCCCTGAAAACAAAACATTGAACATATTCAAGTTTGAAACAAATCACTTCAGTCTTAAACATTGCACTTTAATGTATCATACATGCCCCACACTATGGTTTACCCTTAATCTGTACGGGGTGTTTGCGTTTTCAGATGTGTACAGCCCATACAAACGTCTGTATGGGTTTTTTCACCTAATTATTAAACATACATATTGTAGCAAAGTTGATTTTGCTGGGGAGGTTATGATGGTATCCTAAAAGAATGAATTAGGTGTCTGCATTAACCGTGTGAGGTCAAGCAAATGTAGGTCCCTGACTCTAACAGATGATGATGATGAATATGTGCAGGGAACCTAATGCTACCTCCCTAGATCTCACACGGTCACTCTTCTGGCTCTAGTGTATGGTGTACCTAGTGTCTAGGGTAGAAGTGAAATGATGGTACACAACATAAAAACACTTTAAATCTCTATGAGAAAGGGAATAACACCAGTGGGTAAGTTTTTCTTTAAAATGGAAATATGTTTTTCTCTGTACAATTTAATTTGCCTGTCCTGCCATCTCTTTTGGACAGGTCTTTAAAATGAGGACAAGATAGTTTACATAAAAGGATCAACTAAAATATGTGTGGACTCTTAGTCCAGTATTATATAGTCAATATATCTTTCTCGATGGAATGTTCACAGCTTTTACTTAATTCAATTAACAGGGAGAGTCACTGTGTATGAGGGGCTGTATTTTCATCATTCCCCAAAACATCCTAGATAACCTTTGAATTTTCAGGGTTTTTAAAACAAAAGTGTCAGATGTACCCAGATGCTTATCACATCCCCTGGGAGTCCTTGTAGAATAGTAATGCAGAGGATTGTTGTCGAAAATCTTTATCTTTCAACGTGCCCAAGCTCCTCCTGTTTTCTGTCAACAGCATAAATGAATGGATGGAGACTTGAAAGCTATACTCGTATTCAGTAGGTTTCCTGTCACCAGTTTGCTCCAGGAATAAAACCTCTGCAACAAAAGGACATTCTGGCCTTTACATCTGATCACTTTCGTATCTATATAAATTTCCTAAGGAGGTATGGGGTCATCCTCGAGTGCATTACATGTGCACATCCCCTATTTTTAAATGGCTCCCACCTTGCTGTGACCACACCTCAGGTCCCTATGGCAGATACGCCACTGTATGTTTACATAGTTTTCCTCCATAAAATAATGTGGGGTAACCACATTTCCTTTGAAATGATTTTTTCTTCTTTTCTCTTTTATAAATATAAATGCTTCAGGCATGCCAAACAGTGTTCATAGAACACAGAGGCTTATAAATATACTAAGGCAATAATATTCAAACAAAATCATGACAACATACACCAATTAGATACATTTCAATATGACGACTCAACAATGTCTGCTCTTGGCATGCCTTCACTTTTCTCACTAATAGTATCTAACTTGGGCAGTTGGAATTAAACATATTAATTCAAAATCATTCCTTACCACAAATTTCAAGAAATATAACCAAATAACGCTGACTTGTAAGAAATGGCCTCAGTTTCTCCGCACTCTGTCCAGACTGTGAATCTTTATTTAACTTTTACAATTACACAGCTGATCTCAGCATATATGGAATGAAAATTTTTTATTCAAATGGCAATGACTATCGAAAGCCTTGTGCTAATATTTATTAGCACTAGTCAATCATAAGCTGGCGACTACCAGAATTCAAAAATGCAGTTTTTGAAAAACAAAATAATTTCCAAACAAATTCTGCATCTGGTAGTCTATTGGCTAATGAGGCCTTAGTTATGCCAATACAAAACGATGTTAATTTTAGTATCAATGCTCCTACCGCTCCCCTTAACTCCACTACTCTTTTTACCCAAGCGAATTTGAATTTTACCTCCCTGCCTCTTTTCTACGCTATCGTCCCTTTAAGGTTATGAAAAAAACCAAGCAGGGACGACAGTCTGTCTGGTCAAGCGTCCCTAGACATTTAGTATTTTCTCAATAACTTGGCTAATTCTTGGACTACCATATTATTTAAAACATATTCTTGCTCAGGGGACTTTAAGCGACAATACCATATGATTATAATGGCCAGTTTCATAATGGTTTAGATTTTCACTTTTTGTCACTGTCAATCGTCAACTAAAAGTTTTACAGAAGACGGCCATCTTTTCCCTCTCATTTCACCTCGCCAGCCTATATTCAAATACTACTAGCTTTAGTTACGTCATAAATGCTACCACGACAGTGAAATAAAATATTGTCTGCGTGTTTAGCTTCGGCTGGCATTGTCGCAGTGTGTGTATATGTAGTGCACAAAGTGTCAAGCGAAGCGGGGTTTTGCCGCGGTGGGTAAGAATCCGCGTTAAAAAATTGTATTACCTCATGTAACACTACCAAAAAATGTAAGGTTTACTACTGATTACGCGCATTAAAGTTAAAATGCTATGTTAATTCAGACAGTAGTTATGCGGCACCTTTCCTCAAAAGCGTTAATTGTAAGCATAGCCGCAGTCTTTATGAGATCGGGCAAAAAGTTAAAATGTTAGTAGTACGTTTTCAAAACCGAAACTAAAACGCGTGTTAAATTTTACCGTGATCGTGCTAAAGGCTTTAGCCTTGCACAAACTTCAGCGCTCGGCTGGCGCGTGAGAGCATCATTGTCAGACACAATAGGGCGGGTTTAGTATTTATCATTTTATGACTAAAATCTTACTGATTTTAGCGATTATTCTCGCAGATTTCACTACACATATAAATCGATCGTCTTGTGCCACTACCGTAGCCGTAATTTGCGTCATGATATTCGGTGAGGTTTTAAGCCAAGTGGATAAGAAAAAGTGCCTAAGAAAAATTCGCCGCATCTTTTGGCCGAATACCATCACCAACCAAGATCTGCTTACTTGTAGCAAGCAAGAGGACATGCACACCATCATAGCTGGCAGACGCTGGAGCTGGGTTGGTCATGTCCTCAGAAGAGACCCCGATGCCATCACAAGAACAGCTATGCTTTGGACCCTTGAAGGAAAGCGAAAGAGAGGCCGACCAAAAACAACTTGGCGGAGGACTGTGGAGGCTGAGATGCAAAGAATGAACCAGAGTTGGGGCACTGTACGAAGGATGGCCACTGACCGTGCACAGTGGAATCAATTTGTTGTTGCCCTGCAAGACGCCACTAGGCGTGATGGCCACTGACTGCTTTGACGGTCGGTGGTTCGAAGAAGAGAAGAAGGATAAAAAAAATCAACCAATGAAAATCAAGCTGCATAGTTTTCAATTTCTGTGGGATGTGCAGTAGTCTGCGAGACGTGTTGTTCATTCACCATATTTCGCTAATGCTAGCATCAGGTTACTGATTATTTGAACGATTACGCAGCACTGAGTTCTTTTTGAAGTCGAGCCTATTGTTTAGTATTAATTTCCAGTTTAGTATTGGTAAGTAATTTTTTTTTATAAATATTACAGTAACATTGTTTAGGTGAAGTTAGATTTAACTGTCAGATAACTTAGGCTTATGCTTTCTTTATTATTTACGGCTGCTTAAAAAAAAAAGAAAGCCTGATACCACTACATATCATTTGATTTCACTAAAACTTGTAGAAAGTGCGTAAGAAATGTACAAAACAAATTTGAATATAATGACAAAAATTTTCGTACCAAGTTAGGATGGGTAGGTTAACCTCAAATCTAAATGGTACAAAAATACATGCGGACACTTATTTAGTATTTAATTCAGTGTCGTTTATTATTGTATATTAATTCTCCAGCAGTGTTATTTATTTTATGATTAATATTGTACGTACATGTGATAGTCTGGACTGACCTTGCAAGGGTTAAATCAACAGTCACAGCACATTATTGGACTTGAATAATTCAGGCAATTAAAACAAGTCCCATTGACGACTGAATTCTTTAATACATGTTCTTTTTACACAATGAATACATCACGTTATCACACACTTAAAACTTGGCTTTATACATAGTTCTAGGATCTACTCAGTGTTCGTCCTACAGACATTACACGTCTGGGTTAACCGTTAATTCTATAGCGTTTTAGAGTCTGCAACCAACTCTTCCTAAATCCGTTCCTTGGAATTATTATCACTTCGTAATGCTAGTGATTTCCTTATCGTTAATTCACATATTCTGTCTATGTATATTTATTCAACACTTTGGCTTTCCTAGCCAGGCTTTAACCGCCATGTGCATAATCTCACCTTGAACGTATTCTACGCTATTTGCGATTATACTCTGGACTCTCACTGGTCCTATATTTAATTTGATACGGATTTTATGCTATTTATAATTCACAGTGGGTATACCACTTAACACATATTCTTAATCAGCGGCTATGCCACATATAATAATACACAATCCATAAGTGGCTCTGCCACATATTTGAACACTGCCGGATGGCACTATGGCCACACATAGACTACGGTAACTAGGCTTGACGCGTCATACATTGATCTGCGTGATTTCTAGTATTAATTCAATTGAGGTGTCTCGTGGTGCACCCATGCGAATGTGGCCTACATTCACATGCTTGCAAACCGCGAAACAATCCTCAACATCATCCTCCTCGCTCCCAAACGTGACACTCGTGGCACGTGTGAGAGTGGTGGCGAAGATGTAACCGACTATAATCTATGCATGTTATCTGTCGTTAAGAATGTTATAATGAAATTAACACTCATAATTAGAAATGTCAATTATAAAATCATATATATAGTCAACTTTGGTAACACCAAGAAGACAAAGTCATATTAATCCTGTGAAGCGAAATTTCTAGATAATAAGTCCGCAAGGTTATTATCCGTTCCTGAAATAGGTATGATGGTAAATGCAAACTCCATTAGCAATAGGAACCATCTGTGTATTCTTGCATTTCTCATAGTTCTCGCAGTGATGAAAGTAAGCGGACTGTGGTCTGTCTGGATGAAGAATTTCTTACCAATCAAATATTTAGACAGTTTCTCCAAGCACCAGACCACAGCCAAAAGCTCGCACTCGCCCGTTGCATATTTTTGTTCCGCAGGTGTAAGCTTGCGTGACACAAACAAGCAAGGATGCAGGATATCTTCATAGCATTGAAGCAAACATCCTGCAATACCACAACTTGATACATCTGTTTGAATCAGGAATGGCAAATGTAAATTTGGCAATAATAGAATAGGAGGATTCTTAAATAAATTCTTTATCTTAATCAGAGCTTCTTCGCACTGCGGTATCCATAATATTTTATTTGGACTACCTCTGGCCAACAATCCAGACAAAGGAGCAGAAATCTGTGCGAAGCGTGGTATAAATTTGTGGTAATAATTAATTAACCCCAGTAAACTTCTTACTTGCTTCTTCGATGATGGGGTAGCAATATCTAGTATGCGCTTGACTGTATTGTCATCAGGATGTAATCTATGGTTACCTATGAGGTGACCCAGAAATGTAATGTCCTGACTACCTATCTGGACCTTAGAAGGTCTTACAGTCAAACCATTTTGTCGTAATGTAAGAAGAAGAGAAGACAAACCAGTAATATGGTCTTCCCATGAGTTGTGAAATAGACAGATGTCATCGATGTATGTGATGACATCTTTTCTATTACCTAAAAGGCGGCGCATCATGCGCACAAATGTCGCAGGCGCGTTTACAAGGCCGAAGCACATGTAGTTCCATTGGAATAGTCCAAATGGAGTAGTAAAGGCGGTGAAAGGTTTGGCATGTTCAGTAAGAGGTATCTGCCAATAACCTTTTGACAGATCTAATTTACTAAAGTAAGTGGCCTGTGAAACTTGAGAAAGTAGGTCGTCCAACAAATGCATTGGTTCAGCGTCTGTAATTGTGATACAGTTAAGACGTCTGAAATCAATACAAATATGGAGCAAACCATCCCTCTTTTTCACAACTACCATAGGAAAAGCATAAGGTGACTCTGATGGAGATATAACTCCCAATCTTATCATATCCTTTAGCTCCTTTTCAACCCTATCTTTATGATGTAAAGAAATAGGGTAAGGTCTTAACTTAATAGGATGATCGTCTGTTAGAATGAAGTCATAAGAAATTAGAGATGTACGACCTGGAAGGTCAGTAAGTACATCATTAAAAGAAAGAAGAATTTCCCGAACTTGACTTTGTTGTGTAGATGACAACGTCAAAGAAATTGTGACATCCTTCCAAGATTCGGAAGCTTGTAAAGATGTTAAAGAAAATTGTAGAGGAATCGAAGATGTAGTGTCTTCCTCATTCACTAATGCGAAAGAAGAAATATGAGATGAAGACGCAGAAACAGAGTTAATAATGGGAATTAACTCTTGCGGTCTTTCCACTGCCAATTTCAACATATTGACATGGAAATCTAATTTTTTCCCCCTTATGCTTATAGCATATCAACATCCGTGACCCGTTTTATAATGATCACAAATGGAACCCTGCCATGAAACCAAAAGATTTTATTGTCATCATGAGGTAGGAAAGTAAACCAGACTTTTTACCCAGGATTTAAAATATCGTAATGTATCTATTTGAGGATTATGGGAATAATCTAGATTTTTTGTGTAGCCGATTAATTAATGCTATCAGATGCATAGGTGCATGCATCAATGATATCTTTGTCTAAGTAGGTCAATCACCAGCTCATAACTTAGTACGAGTGTGATTCCCATCCACTGATGATCCGAATGCCGACAACAAAATTTCTTTTAAGATCATCATTGGGCCACGAGGATTAGAGCCATATATGAGCTAAATTGGACTAAAGCCCATACTTTCGTGGGGAATCTCTCGATATGCAAATAAGGCTGCACAAAGGAGCCGGTCCCAGTCAAGAGGACATCCCTCAGTGATCTTATGAAGAATCCATTTGAGCGACCCATTATAGCACTCACAAACCCCGTTCGTTTGGGCATGATATGCACTAGAAAACGAATGGTGATTTGATAGCATCGACTCCACTTCTTTCATAACATTTGAGGTGAATTGTGAACCTCTGTCTGACAAAATTTCTTCCGGAAAACCAATCCGACAAAAAATGTGAATAATGCATCTGATACCGATGGCAGTAGTAATGGTTTTTCAGAGGTATGGCCTCAGGCCACCGTGTACAAAGATCTATACAGGGTTAAGATATATCGAGAACCCATTATTAGATGGAATTGATAACGGACCAATAAATATCTAATTGCTATCTTTTTTTAAATGGTCCCCCCCCCCCCTTTCTGGTACGTCAGTGGTTTGTAAGGGTGTCGAATGGAATCTGCCCTTATGTGATATGCCCTGACATGTCGTATATGACCGGCAATACACTTGTGTGTCCTTATTGACGCCAGGCCATTAGAAATTGCGACGTGAACTCTAAATAATGGTTCTTTTAATCCCATGAGACCTGCCAATGGGAGAGTCATGGCCTGTTTTTGTAACACCAAATGGCTCTAAATTCTTTTGGAAACCACTATCTGATGAATAATCAAAATACCATCATTCTAGTATCTTGTATTTAGTAATGGATTTCTTAAGTTGAAACCATGATTGTGCTGATTTCGTATGTTTTAATAATTGTTTTTTCTGCTCACGCAAAAATAAATGCTGTAAACTTGGATCATTCATTTTGTCTTTTTTTTCCGCAAACGCCGCTGGTGAGTCAGCAACGACGCCCCGGAGACATAATTGTCTTTAAAATACAGGTGTAGGGTGGAGTGGCCATATCTGTAGCCAACTGTTGGTGCATCATGGTGACAACAGCATTTGCCACCTGTGGGTGAAATTCAACCCATCTTGTGATCTCATCTGGATGTAAACACTCTCTAACTCCAGGTATGTTACCGTAAGATTATCTCAGCCGCCACTGGAGCTCTTATTAACCCGCAGGCATAAACCGTACCTGTCTATAAAAAGTGTGGTGATATAGACACATGCTACTACTTGGAATTTTTTTCTACATTCCCTTCAAATGGGTAACACATTTCACAGTTTTTACCCGTAAATCGCAGAGGGCTCGATAAGCGAGTTTGCTGTATACCGACGATGGAGAAACATGCCCGGCTATCCCTCAAAAACCTCAGTAATATCTTTTCCATAGTAAATTTCCCTTATGGTATGTGAGACGTCCCACATTCTCACAAGCCAGACATTGAAAGACATTGTATGTTCCGCAACGAAGTGTATTTTTTCTATCTGATTTCAGATTGAATGACATACCAAACAAAACAAGAAGTACATCTAACATACTGCATGAATTAGCATGTTTGTTCTTCATTGGGGGGGGGGGGGGTGGGGTCACTATCATGATCTCTTTGCCAGTAACCATGCTTAGCATCTGACTATGTTTGTCATTACATCTTTGAAGAAGATCTAGAATGGACCTGTTTTATATGTTTTGCCTGCTTTTGTCTTATAATAAAAATCTGTTGACTCATCATTATCATCATTCTTGTTATATTATGATCTATGATCATTGTAATCCCTATAATACTCTTTGTGATAATCATCATGACCCCTGCCTTTGTGGCCTACACGATCATGAGGTGAATAACCTTGATAACTCTGATGGTAGAATCCTGAAGGCGAGCGATACCGAGGGAAGTTGTAAGACCCCCGATATTCTTGACAAAACTGTGTACGATATCGTCTGTCCGCACACTTCTGATCTAGGTATCAGTGATCATACGATCTATGAATCATGGAGGTGCTGAGCATGTAGTGCATTGGATCTCGAGGAAAAGATCGATGGACATCCTTGTTCGGCTTGTGCCATGCAAACTGTCTACTGAATTTTTTTCGTATTCCTCAATAGAGTTAGGGTGTCTCTCCTGTAGAGAAGGATATGTCAAATTCAAGGACTACATGAGGAGAGTTACTTTATACACTAGCAATGAGATTCCATCCAACCCCATCATATGATTTGGTAATACCTGACAATTCTATCCATCTGTTGAAAAAATGTTTAATGGAAGCAAAAAATTCCCCAAAGTTAGCATCCTTACTCGGCTTAGCCGTATGGAAACGATCTCGGAATCCAGATTCAGTTAACTGGAACTGTCTAAGAAGTACTTCTTTTACGACATCAAAATCGTTTCTGCTTTTCTCATCCAGATTCATGAAAACTTTGAGTGAGTCCCTGGTCAAAGAATCAACAAGAGATTACTCCATCTTTCCTTAGGTATATTTAAACCTGTAACTTTCATAATAAATCTTGATAAAAAGGAATCCACACAATTTCTAGACTGATCGAAATGTGGTATCTTCAATTTAGGATAAAATACATTTGAATTAGCCGACAATCGGGACTGCTCTGATTGCACCTTAGCTAATTCCAAAGCCTTTTCTTTCTCAGCATTTAGTCTTAAAGCCTCAAGCTCCATAGCATGTTTATGAGCTTGGTCTAATTGAAGAAGTTCCATTTTCCTTATTTCCATTTCTTTATCTTTTTGTTCTCTTTCTAATTCTCTCTCTTTATCTTGTTGAGCCATTCTCTCTTTTTCCAATTCTCTTTCTTTATCTTGTTGAGCCATTTCTTTTTCCTTAAGTTCTTTTTGTTGGGTTAATTCCAACTTTTTAAGTTCCCGTTGTTCAATTCTTTCCAGTTGAGATAAATGCTTTTCATATCTCGCCTCAGCATAAATCTCAAGCTCAGCTCCTGATTTACCTAGGCTCTGTCCAATCTTGATAAAATCTTCTAACGTAGACATGGTGCTACATTTCTCAATAACTTATATAAGTATATAATTTGTCAGTAAATATACTATGAATATCTGATATCAATAAATCCAATGTAACTATGGTATTCAATGTAAGCCAGAGACAAGCACAGGTGACAATAGACAATGGATGGAACCAGCAAATGAACCACAATGAAATGATATGTTCAGTTATACGACGCTATCAAACAGATATAAATAAACTAAGTAAGTACTAGACATATTAATTAGAGGAAATAAAATGTTTAAAGCAACATTACAAAAATTTTACGATACAAGTCGTCCTCAAACTAACAATGAGACAGAGAAATTTTAGATCACAAACGAATAAAATTGTGAGACAATACGGAAACTAGGGTATGCAAATTCTGACGTAGGCACGTGACGTCACAACTAATACAAAAACAATGGTTGTATTGCGAACTGAAAAAGCATTTATATCCTAACTCAAAAGAAAAAAATTAACAAGTTAGATCCTCAGTCAGCAAATACAAGCAATGATCCCTAAAAGTCATTATAATTACTTGGATTTTCCAAAGGAACTCCCAAGTAATGATAAGCCCCTATTTCCAACCTTCCCACGAAGTTACATAAAATACATTGATTGTGTACATGTAATGATAACGAATAGAACTGCAAAATAGTACAGGCAAGTGACAGTGGAGGAAAATTGAAGGCCAAAGCTAGCCAACTGGACAACACACACTAGTCAAGAGCTCTAATCTAGACAAGAACCTATCTTAACTTGGTCCTGCCATTGTGAAGTGTGAAAGCCACAATAAGACCACAACAGCTGTTTGACTTGTCCCCTTGAGCTGCTGATGTCCGGTTGATAGAAGGGAATATGTTCGACTTTGGTATCGAACGAAGTTCCTCGACTTGCCTCACCGGTTGATATGGACGTACAGCAAAGGTACGGCTGGTCTTCACGATTCTCTGTGATGGTTCAGGATCAACACTTCGATAAAACACGATCAAGTTGATTCAGGGGTAAAATTTGACCGTTAGCAGGAAACTTGATTTGACCTTGACTTTCGTAGGTTTGTCTGCATGCTCGAGTTGCCAGATTGCCTTGAATCTTGAATGAAATTCTTCGAATTATTGAAATACCACTGTAACTTTGACTGTTTAGAACTGGACTGGTCTCAACGTTGTTTCAACAGAAATGTTCCCAACATGAGCCTGATTCATGAACGTTAGTTCGTCAAATCGGGTAACGGAGAAGATGAATTCTACACTTCTGACACCATATGTTACGGAACTGTTTCTGACACCAGATGTTCTTCTAATGTGCAGTTATTAAAAGATTCAGTTCTGTTGGATGTGAGTTGTTGGGTTGCTCTTCAATACTTCTTTAGGTATTATGATTCATCTCTTCCAATTTCGGCTTCTAGTTCAATTGCAGTCTTTGAGCCAGTATTGTGTGATTCACTTATTTAGTATTTAATTCAGTGTCGTTTATTATTGTATAATAATTCTCCAGCAGTGTTATTTATTTTATGATTAATCTTGTAAGTACATGTGATAGTCTGGACTGACCTTGCAAGGGTTAAATCAACAGTCCCAGCACATTATTGGACTTGAATAATTCAGGCAATTGAAACAAGTCCCATTGACGACTGAATTCTTTAAAACATGTCCTTTTTACACAATGAATACATCACGTTATCACACACTTAAAACTTGGCTTTATACATAGTTCTAGGTGTCATGGTTGAGTTAAAGTTGTAGAGTAGTTTGTCGAGTTGGACAATAGTAGTGAAATCGACAAGGGATAGTGGACTGACAGAGTTATAGATTACACTTTAGATAAGGTGTAAATAGGAGATGGACTTGAGACAACCTGGAAGAAGATTTATTAAAATGATCTCTCTCTCCAAGCCTCAACACACTTATACTGTCTAAGCATCTCCTGCTCTCACTCTTTTCTCTTAATCGTACACAGAAAGTATAGTAAAGAGCTAATAAAATGTTAATTATGGATGGAAGGGTCGTGAACAGCATGTTAATAAATGAGTAAACTTTATTAAATGAAGAAAAGCATGAAAATAATGCATATCATCGCAATATCATAAATGACATCAAAAAATCATCATCAGCAATCATCAATAATCATCAATAGTCATCAAATATGCAAATACCCCCAACAAACACACACACAGACCACCGACATAAACCTGTAGAATACGGAGAAATGAATAAATCGAGTGTCAGTCCGTCAGCTTTCGGGACCAGATGAAATAGCTCCAGTAAGTGGTTTTTTTGTATATATCCTCCATCGGTGATGGAATTAACCTGAATAAAATCACTGTATAGGCGCTATCATTGGTGACTCCCCCCTACTGGCGCAAGGTGGGCTGGAAGACTCTATTTACCTCCTGCTTACCAAACTGAATAAACTGCGTGTCAGTCCATCCGTTTTCGGGGACCAGATGAAATAGTCCAGACAGTGTCTTACATGTAGATCCTTCATGAGGGACTAAGCCTACATAACTGTCCTTGATGGTACTATCATTGGTGACTCCCCCCTACTGGCGCGAGGTGGACTGGAAGACGCTGTTTATCTCCTGCTGACCAAATAAACAAACTGAGCAACAGCCTGTCCGCTTTCGGGGACCAGATGAAATAGCTCCAGTAAGTGGTTTTTTTTCGTATATATCCTCCATGTGTGACGGAATTAACCTGAATAAAATCACTGTATAGGCGCTATCGTTGGTGACTCATCTAATTGCATGAGTGGGGCTGGAACTTTTTCTATCTTTTGGCTGGCCGCTCCTAAGTGTGAGGTTCTACATAATCCAGAAATAAACCATAGGACGAAGTCACTTGAGGACAACTGGTTCCAAGGCGCTCTTATCCGGTGCTAGAATTGGCATTAAATCCGGTTTTGGCTGGTTGACTGTGGCTTGGCTGAGTGCCCCGTTTAGGCACAAAACTGGGTGATATAAATTCTGCTATAGACATGCTGGGCTGTTTTGAGATTTTGGAAGCCGCAATGCTCTGACTGGTAATCCAATAGGCGAGTAGGGAACTACTACTGCAATAGACGATTTCAGATTGTTGCGTTGGCTCATTTCACAATGCGTGAGCTTAACTTCCATGAGAGGGAAATGGCGTTGACCAAGGGTTGTTGTATCAGGTATTGCTGTGACATTCGTGGGGCTAGATATCCTCAGAATACCTCTAGAACGAAGAGACGGTGACATTCTTTGTCTGACTGGAAACTAGACTCTAGCAATTCAGTATCACCTGAAACTGAGACCAAAAGAGACATCAAGCAACAACAAAATCACGCTAATGTTATAAAAAATAGTTATACTCCGCTCCTCCCACACTATCAATAATCAGCAAGCGCCTGCATAGGCTTAATATCTTTTGTACATCCATGTACCTGTCAGTAACATGTTCTGACAGCAAAACTACTCCTCTTCTTCCAACTAAACATACAGGTGAATTGTTATGTTATTCATCTTACAACATTTAAATGAATTTACATAAACAGATTACAGCATGTGACATTACACAAATAAATCATATGTCCCCTTGGGGAAAAATTAACATTCCACAAATGAGCACATAGAAAGTGCAATGTTCTAGCTATAGTAATACAGTTGTGACTGAGTCATAAGGTAAAATGTTTTCTATGGCTGGTGACTGCTTTCTGTGAAAAGTTATGGCTAGAGTCTAGCTGCACAAGTAAGCATAAAATGATTCTCCCCAGCCACTAGAAATATCTATCAAAAAGGAATAAGCGACTATCTCCTATAATTCAGTGTTTAAGTGAAAAAATCCGCCTCTGACATTATCTTACAGAAATGACAGTTAATTAGCCTATTCTTAACCCATGATAAGCATCTGTGGACTGATTCTACGCCTAGTGAGTGTTTGTTTTTGTAAGTCTATCATTTAATCCATTATAAACCAAAAACAGCTTAAACACCACTTAACTAAGGCTGTATATGGCACAACACTATCAATGAATTAAATTACTGGGAGAAATCCTCACATTCCTATCAGATATATATAAAACTCTGTAACATGAATATATCATATTATAAGATATGTCAACTCACCCCGAAAATGACTAGAGATAGGCCTTAACATTTTAGTTCTGTTAAAGTCTGCCTAATCTCATGATGGTCCATCTCGGGCCAGGAAATTCACGAGTGTGTTTAGTTAGTAAAATTCTCAATTCTTATAGCTTACAAACCACTCTCCCCAGGATACCTGCATGACCTGATTCTAAAGATGTTCAGCGTAAGACGTAATGCAGAGTAAGGCAGGAGTTTCGCTAGAGACTACATCAAAGACACCAGAAGTTTCCCCCAGGTCGGCGATGCATAATATTATGATCACTAGCAGCGGGTTTGAAGGCCAAACACAGAGACCCTTTCGCTCGTTCAAGGAGCAAAACCCACAGAGACTAGCCACAGGTTATCTCCCCCTGTTTTAATTATCAAACCTTGTTACGCTCGGCTCAAAAGGTCTCAGCCGCTAACGAACCGTTTCTACACAGAAACCGTCTCAGCTCGTAAGCGCAAGAGAAATTCTTCTGATCAGGCAAACGCCAGGTGCAGTTTAGGGAACATTACGCTACGCTGACCGTTGAAGGAATTAGTACTGAAGGCCAGCCAGAACGTAAACCGACCTCGGGTGGGGTTTTGAGAAGGTGAAAAATGAAAGAAAAGAAGAATACAAATGACGAGGAAACCAGGACATTAAAAAAGTAATAACATATGGAACGGAATGGTAAAATAAATTAACAGTCACTATGACACTAGGATCTACTCAGTGTTCGTCCTACAGACATTACACGTCTGGGTTAATTGTTAATTCTATAGCGTTTTAGAGTCTGCAACCAACTCTTCCTAAATCCGTTCCTTGGAATTATTATCACTTCGTAATGCTAGTGATTTCCTTATCGTTAATTCACATATTCTGTCTATGTATATTTATTCAACACTTTGGCTTTCCTAGCCAGGCTTTAACCGCCATGTGCATAATCTCACCTTGAACGTATTCTACGCTATTCGCGATTATACTCTGGACTCTCACTGGTCCTATATTTAATTTGATATGGATTTTACGCTATTTATAATTCACAGTGGGTATACCACTTAACACATATTCTTAATCAGCGGCTACGCCACATATAATAATACACAATCCATAAGTGGCTCTGCCACATATTTGAACACTGCCGGACGGCACTATGGCCACACATAGACTACGGTAACTAGGCTTGACGTGTCATACATTGATCTGCGCGATTTCTAGTATTAATTCAACTGAGGTGTCTCGTGGTGCACCCATGCGAATGTGGCCTACATTCACATGCTTGCGAACCGCGAAACAATCCTCAACAATGGGTATGTCTATTTAAAGCTACCAGTTGGGCTATAACGGCTAATCCAATTTTTGAAGTTCGGTAGAGAATATATAATATTGCGCCAGTTTATATTTTCATTGCTAGCTTTAAATATATATATATATATATATATATATATATATATATATATATATATATATATATATATATATATATATATATATATATATATATATATATATATATTATTTGATTTAAGATTCCTAAACTAACCCATAATGCTTATTACTGGTCTCTTTAGATCTATACTTTTATAAGGCACTATAGAACACACACCAAACTGTTCTTCATTTCCACCATAAATTGTATTAATTTTTTTTGCAGAAATAGACTAAATGATGATACAGTCACAGCATTTCTACAATACAAAATAAATTCTAACTCTTGTTGTTTAGGTTTTAAAGCAAGTGAAGACATGCTTAAAAAGGTAAAGGGCGCATGTCACTATGATGGTGCAGAACCATCTAATTGAATATATTTGTACATTGATTAACTCTATTGTTACATTTTTCAGCCTTTGTACAGGTTTTGCGGGTCTTTGTACAGGGTTTTGGATTTTTTGTACAGGTTTTTCATGACTGAGGTGTGGCATATATGATGTATTTAAATTATTGTCTTTTCTCAACTGTTTTATGCCTCTGTCCCTGATAAGGACTTTATATTACAACTACATATACTACACTGTTATTGACAATAAAGTACAAAGAACCCAGCAATAAGTAATAAAATGTTTAAATGGACAATATTTTAACAGATTTCTCAGTTTAACCCACTTTGGCTGTATAAAAATTTGTTATCAAGAATTAAACAGAATACTCACTTTAAAATCTGTACTGATATCCTGTTTTATTTTTTGATCCAAGAATGGGATCTTCTGTTCCATATTTTTTTGCAATCTGAAAAGAAAAATGAATTACAGGTAACAAAATCTTAGACAATTAGTTACATGCTGGTTATCTGAGATATTGATATCACAAGAAATATCACTCAAAGTTTTTTTGTATTTTTTAATAATGGTGAAAAAAATGTAACAACCTGAAAATATAAGAAGAGTTATCCATGTTTATATGTAGTATGTCCAACGTCACATTCAACAATCTTCCATACTGATTTTCTTCTGAATCATTCAGAGCTGTCAAGTGCATGCAAAATGTGTATATGATAATTTTTATTTTTATTATAACTTCTACTTATAATCTATCTACACGTGTGCTTTATACACTACACTAAGGCATTTGAGACAGTAAAACATGAGAACATTTTAAAATGTTAGAAAGCATCAATATTGATGATAAGGACCAGAGATTTTTAAATGTAACATACTAAATGTTAGAAAGCATCAACATTGATGATAAGGACCAGAGATTTTCAAATATGACATACTACATGTTAGAAAGCATCAACATTGATGATAAGGACCAGAGATTTTCAAATGTGACATACTAAATGTTAGAAAGCATCAACATTGATGATAAGGACCAGAGATTCTCAAATGTGACATACTTACTTACTTACTTAGTCATTCCCCTTCTACCGTGAGGTGTAGAGGTTTGGAAGAGAGAGCGCCAGACTATCCTATCGGCTGTCGTCGCCTTTAGAATCAGTCCGGTTTTCTCTCTTGTATTTCGTGTAATCAAAGTTTAAAGCAAACAGGTGATTGGCCTGTTGTGCCTTTGCATGGTGGAGGGGCTGCCTCCTTACGGCCTCCATGCAGGCCGCCCTCCTCCTTTTTCATCTGGGCTTGGGACCGGCATTGGCGGAGTTATGTGACATACTAAATGTTAGAAAGCATCAACACTGATGATAAGGACCAGAGATTTTCAAATGTGAGATACTAAATGTGAGTAAGATCATGTTTGACAAATGTCACTTTTGCCATTTCTTCTTTTTCTTCTTCCTTGTTTGTCCTGAAAAGGACGCTGGTTGCATTGTGCCCGTTTACAGCAAAGCTGCAACATTTGTACCTTTCGGCTGACACATCCAACTTCCACACAGCATTTTTTGGGACCAGGATAGCCTTCCCTCTTTGATCCCTACTCTCTCAGCCAGACTGCAGTGATGCAGCCTGTTTCCAGGGCCACCACTTGGAGGTGGAGTAGAATCTTGGTCAGCTCTGGTTCGCTGACCCTGACGCAAGCAGTCAAGATATGGGTCACTGACTGCATTCTCTATTGTTGCATCTTTGGGTCCTACTTTTGCCATGTGATAGCTAGAATCTAAGTATCACTTAATATAACATCTGGCAATTTTTTACTAAAATAATTTATTTTTTTTGCACAGTTATTGACATCAGTTATACAGACATAACACATTTTGTAAGAAATTTCTACATTTTATTAAACTCTATCACAGAATAACGAAATAAATGTAGGTAATTTGATAAAAATGTTTCCATTGAGCCACTTTATTTTATTGTGTCAGCAATAGATCTCTTCTGTTCCTTACCTTTTAACTCATTGTAAGGTAAAGTGTAGTCACATTTTATGTTAGAGAAGCACTAATGAGGACTTCACATAATTGAAAACTAGTGTTCTTACAGGAATAAATGTAAAGTAGTGGTGTGTTCTCATAGGAATAAACGTAGGGAGTGTGTTCTCACAGGAATAAATGTAAAGTAGTGGTGTGTTCTCACAGGAATAAATGTAGGGGTGTGTTCTCACAGGAATAAATGTAAAGTAGTGGTGTGTTCTCACAGGAATAAATGTAGGGGTGTGTTCTCACAGGAATAAATGTAAAGTAGTGGGTGTGTTCTGACATGAATAAATGTAGGGGTGTGTTCTCACAGGAATAAATGTAAAGTAGTGGGTGTGTTCTGACAGGAATAAATGTAGGGGTGTGTTCTCACGGAATAAATGTAAAGTAGGGGGTGTGTTCTCACAGGAATAAATGAAGGGGTGTGTTCTCACAGGAATAAATGTAAAGTAGGGGTGTGTTCTCACAGGAATAAATGTAAAGTATGGGGTGTGTTTTCACAGGAGTAAATGTAATGTAGCAATAGATGTAAAGTAAGAGGTGTGTTTTCACGTAAACAAAAGTAAAGTAGGGGGTGTAATAAATGTAGGTGTATGTTCTCAGGTGCATACATTTCCAATCATTGTAGCATTTATATTTTTGCTTTTAAACATGACAATTTTGCTGATTAATGTCATCTTTCCCTTTTATTACAGTATCATATAATAGTTATAGAACAAATATAGGCCATCTTACAAGCACCATATTGAGCTGATTATATAGAAGTGCTAGTGAGGTCTGGCAGCTTTACAAACAATGACTGCTACGCACCTGGAGCAGAGACTTGTTTCTCCTGTATCATCAGCTGGTTATGTCAGTAATTGAATATGAGCAGGGAATACTCATGCTGTCTATATTACAATGTAAACGATTGGGAACACAATCAAAATGAAGGGATGCACATCACCATGGGCTGTGTATGAGATAACCCCAGATATGTGATGGCCCAGTCAAAAAGTCTACATGCTTATAACCACAGACAGAAGACACACCCTGTCTAGGAACATAGCTGGCAAACAAGGAGTAAGAATACAGAGGGATATCATGAATGGTAGAGGGAACAATAGGGCAGGTGATAACAGTTAAACATAGATGTCCAAAGGCAAAGAGTGGAGTAAGTAAGGTGAGAACTAAATAAAGTATCAGCAGGTCATCAACAGCCTTGGTAGGAAGTACAGAGCTTGAGGTCATGGAAAAGTAGAGCTGAAAATTAATCAACTAATAAATGATTATAGCAAGAATGAAAACAAATTTATAATTCATAATTACTTGAGACCTAAGGGTCTTTTATATTTGGACATGCGCCCTATCATAACCAACTAGGTTGAACAGGATGCGCCTCGCCAAAACTTTTTACATAAAAAAAAAAAAAAATTAAATTTATAATGATAAGTGAGGCATGGCAGAGAAAAATGAAGATCTTGTGAGGTACAAGTGCTACATATTGTTGATGAAATATTAAAAACATATTTAAAAATCTGTCCAAACACTTCAAGCCTTCCCATTTCTCTACTTCATTCTTATCCCTTTGTTTTTATTTGTTGTTGTTGTTACGCTGTGACAGGTATCAACAGACAACTTTTAGGAAATGGAAAAACACACTCTCAAAATTTAAATTGACATTATTTACAGCTACTGAACAGGAAAAGTGAAGCCACATCAGGTTTTGGCAACCAAAGAAATTATCTGGACATAGAGACACCATAGGGCCTATATTGTAATCGTAACTAAGATAAAACTCAATATATTTATTCATACATTTAAAAAAAAAAAAATAATAGAAGTTTGGATAAGGAGACTGTGTCTCTTATGTTGCCAGACTGGCTATTGGTATGTACATTATACTAGCCTTAACCTTACCACAAGTCAGTTTCAAGTTTTGTCAAACAGCTTTAATTCATTCTAACCCAAAGTAGTACTATACTACACATCACTTTTCTCTTTACATTTATCTGCAAACCACATCTTGTGCCAGCATGATATACAAGGGACGGTCAAAAAGTAATGCCTCATAATTTTTAATTTCATTCAATAGGCAAGAAAACAGATAAAATTCACATTCAAATGTAGCCCCAAGTCTGAACTTCAAAAATTTATTTTTCAATGTAGTCTCCGTTATTTGTTACAGTTTTTGTCCATCTTCTCACAAGGGCATGTATCCCCGCACGGTAAAAATGTGTATCCTTTTTCCTAAACCACTGGCGTACGGCGCGTTTAAGGGTCTTGGTGTCCTCAAAGTGATGTCCGCGAAGATCTTCTTTCAGTGGTCCAAACAGATGGAAGTCAGAAGGTGCAAGATCGGGACTGTAAGGGGGATGTGGTAATAATGTCCAGCCAAATTCTGCAATCACATCAATGGTGCGTTTAGCGGTGTGGGGCGTGGCATTATCGTGCAACAGTAGTGCAGTTCTCTGATCTTTTAATGGGTAAAGTCGCCGAAGACGACCTCTAAGCTTCTTCAAAGTTTCAATGTTACGGTTTGCATTCACTGTTGTTTCCCTGTTCCAAGAAGTCGAGAAGAATCACACCCTTCTCACCCCAAAACACGGAGGCCATAACTTTCCCTACAGATGGTGAACTTTTGAACTTCTTGTCGGCGATGATTGACCTACTTCAGCTTCGTCACAACGATGTACCCAACGTCAGATAGTGCTAACATCCACTGCTGAATCTACATAAACATTCTTCAAACGTTCGTGGATGCGAATTGGGGTCTCGCCTTCAGCATTGAGGAATTCTATGACATAACGTTGTTTTAACCGAACGTCTTTGGCAGCCATTTTTAAACTGTTACAGTGGTACCCCCTGTTACTGAAACAGGTTGGTAATGCTATACAGTGCAGAGGAGTGTTTGAGGAATCCTGCTAAATTTACAAATTGCACACCGATGCAGTATTTACATACATAAAAAAATAGGAGGCATTACTTTTTGACCTTCCCTCGTATGTCTGAATTTGAAAATAAATTTTAAAATCCCTGGTAATAAGCTGGTTTAAATCATATAAATATACTGGCATGAGTGTGTGACCATTAGGGCATGGGGAAACAACATTTATAAAACTGAAATTTTATACTTCTTGTTAGCCGTTACTAGCACTGCTAATTATATGTTTATAAGCAATCACAAGAGATTTATCTTCTTAACATTGGCTATAAGCTGATCATGAATAGCTGCTTATTTCTCAGTGAACAGAGGAGAATTATAATGACAGTAGTTTTTCAGTTAGTTTTAGTGATTCAGATGAGGACTTTGCTAAGACTTCATGTTAGAATATTCATGAAAGTGATTAATCTGATGGGGATACTAAGCAGCTGAAGGAACAGGTATGAGGTACTATAACAACTGCTAAACTTTCTGCCAGTAAAGGGAAAGGAAAGGGTAAAAACCCATTTCAAACAACCAATAAAGTTAGCAGTACAGCTACAAGTTGAGAGGGAAGTAGAGTCTCACAAGATGTCCTAAAGTAGATAGAAATTGCTGAAGGCTTGACATAGAATGCATTTCAGTTTTGTCAAAAGGTGTGACTAAGGGACTTGACCTGTCAACCTCACTGAAATGATATAGTGTTTCATTAACTGAGGAAATTAAAGATTACATGTCAGTGCATCACTTATTATGCCAAACTCAAATGTATTCAGAATAATCCTAGGAAACAATATTTAATGTATGCTAGATAGACCACAGTCACATGCGCTGAACTGGATAACTTTACTAATGTCCAAAAAAATATTGGGATTCAGACGAAACCATTCATTCATGACTACTGGTCTACATCTACAGAATTGTATACACTTTGATTTAATCACATGTTTTCAAGAAATAGAAATGAAGCACCATAATTCCCGCCATAAGTATGTCAGATGGTCGGTCACATCATGCACACCGTCATTTGCGCACTTTTCTATTTTCGAGAGAGTGCATTAACTTTCAACCACAGCTACAGGATGCAACTGTGGTTGAAAGTTAGACAATAATTGTATTGCATACATGCCACACACTATGGTTTACCCATAATCTGTACAAGGTGTTTGCGTTTTCAGATGTGTACGCCCTGTACATTTTTTATGAACAGGTTTTTTCGCCTCATTATGAACTATATTTAAATGGATCGTCTTGCATTACACCATAGCTGATATTTGCGTTGTGAGATTCGGCGAGATGTAAGGCCTTGTGAATAAAAAATCAACCATTAAAATCAAGCTGCCTATTTTTCAATTGATGTGGGATTTGCGAGGGTTCGCGTGGTGCGTCATTCATTCATCACTTTTCATGAATGCTGACGGCAGCCAGCATGTTACAGATTATGTCACACTGAGCATAATTTATTATTTACAGCTGCTTATAAGCAACAACAAAATACATAACACTACATATTACTTAATTTCACTAAAACTTCTGTGTAAGAAATGTACATTTTAATAATAATATAAAAAGAAATTTGAAACTATGAAAAAAAAATCATGAAAGCAAGGTAAATTTGTATCTTAACTCGATCCGATCAGAGCCCCTCGAAAAGTTTTTTTGGAGTTCTTCTCTTCATTTTAAATTCCTTTCTTTAAAATCATTATGATTTTTCTTTGGTGGATATATCATAATTATGATCATATAGTGAGTTATTTTATTAAATTATTAATTAATAAATTACTATCAATGGTTGTCTTATTGACGGTTGAAACTAGTCATTTGGGTATTTAAAACTGCAAATGAGGCTAAAATGGCTATTTTCATTTCTGAAGTTTGGTAGAGAATAAATTACGCTAGCGCCAGTTTATATTTTTGTATCAAATTATGAGCTTTTAATTTTTTTTAAAAATTTATATCATGTGATTTTATTATTTAAAAAATGACATCAAATATTTATTGAACTAATTCTAAACCACCATAGAAACCTCACCATTCTATTTTATATAAAAGGATAATATAATTTAGTTCAATTTTTCTTTGCAATAAAAATAATAATGTAGTCAGTAGTAACATTAGTTGTGAGAACAGTCAGTAGTAACATTAGTTGTGAGAACAGTGGAACATCTTCTTCCACAATATCAACCTTGAACGTCGTTAGGGTTAAGATTAAGGTTTGGGATTTCTAACCCATAACCCTAATTACTGTGTCTGAGAATTTTTTTAATAAAGTCCTATAAAACATAGGATTTCCTGGTCTGTTAGTGATAATTAAGCACAGAAATAGACTAAATGATGAAATGATCACATCATTTTTACAGTGTAAAATAAACTTAGACATTTATTGTTTTAGTTTTAACATAAGTGAAGACATTCTTTAAAAGGCAAAGGCCCCATACCTCAATTATAATGCAGCTGTAATAGAAATTTTTTTACACGAATTAACTCCTTTGATACATTTTTTCAGCCTTTTTTGTCATTGTACAGGGTTTTGGAATTTTTTTTGCAGGTTTTTCATCTCTGAGGTGTGGCATGTATGGTATTATTTCTCTTATATGTACTCTCCCAAAAATAGAAAAGTGTGGAAATGAAGGTGTGCATGAACAGTTTGAATATGGAAAGTTAAGATTTTAAAAGATGCACAAACAATTACAAGACATGTTGTCATAAAAGAAATGTTAGTTATTTAGTAAATTTCCAGTCCATTAGATCATTATCACTGCTCCACATGTCATTTAGGAAGGTTACTCCATGTCTTCATATTTAATACATCCATATAATTTTCATGTTTACTGTCGAGCCTGGTTCTGTTTCGGTAACAATAGCTTGTTTTACGATAGTGAATTGTTAACTCACTGATCAACCCTCCGATCCAACCGACCGATTCGAGGGTTTCGAGGTCAGTTATAGGAAAATATCTACACCACTAGATACTCTGGTGTATCTTTTATTCTATATATCTTGGAAGGGTAGATAATACTGGAATATCGGTCATGTCCTATGAATGCAAAACAACAGAATACCACTACAGGTGCTCACTTGGGTTCCTGAGGGTAAGAGGAAAAAAGGAAGACCAAAAGAAACACTCAGAAGAACAATAATAAGAGAAGGAAGAACGTTGGGCCTAAATAATGTGCAAGAGCTAAGAGGAGTGGCGTCACAACGAACAACCTGGAGAGCACTGGTTTCTGCCTTATGCGCCGTGTTTGGTGCTTAAAGAATTTATTATTATTATTATTATTATGTAATTTTCACTACAAACATCTAATGATGGTCGCTTGCAATGAAATGACCACAGTAGTAATAGTACCGTCTGTAATACATGTAACAGAAACTACCCACTATAATTAAAAACCTGTCAATTTTGATGGGTTATTGCTAGTTATATCATATTATGGCATCATGTATCTGATGATATACACAAGGTAAAGACAAGAATGAACCATTTATGAACATTTTGTTACAACAATCCCAGAATGCCTTTCACTCGTTCTAAAATCTCAGTTTGGATGAAATGGGCATAGGGTACAAAAGCAGATGGCAATACAAGCAATATAATCCACATAAACAAAGCAGATATCACATATAAGTCTTTGGTTTGTGTGATTCAGCAACTGGATATGTAGTGAACATGTTCACATATTTTGGTTCAGATACATCATATGATCCTAAAGTGGATTCAGATAGTAAGCAAGCTCTAAAGATTTTTCAGACCCCAATACAGCATTTGGGTACACATCAACATTTATTTGCTGACAGCAATTACACCTCAAAAGAACTCACTGACTTCTTGCTGGAGAAGAAGCAATACTATAATGGCACTCCAAACATTATCTTAAGAAATTTTCCCTTGAAACTGAAGACTCTGCACCTTAGTTATGTTTGAATACAGATGGTACATGACACAAACAAGCAAGATGTTGTGTACAGCCTTTAGAGATAAAAAGGCCAAGAAATCAGTTTTCCTTGTGTTTTCTCAGGCCTAACTATGGACCATAACCACATGGAAGTATATTGTAAAGCTGAAAATTATAGATAAATATAACAATTCAATGAATGAGTATGACCTCCTGGACCAAAGAGTTGGCTATTATAGTGTACATAATAGACAATTTTTTTAATAACTGGATAAAAATGTTTTTCTCACTGCTTGAAGTAAAAAAGGTCACTGCTTCAATGTTATGCTGTTTTTATCATGCGGTATTTCAAGACAAATCTGCTTCACCAACTAACTGAAGCTTCTACTGTTTTCATCATTTCAAGACACATCTGCTTCACCAACTAACTGAAGCTCCTACTGTTTTCATCATCTCAAGACAAATCTGCTTCACCAACTAACTGAAGCTTCTACTGTTTTCATCATTTCAAGACACATCTGCTTCACCAACTAACTGAAGCTCCTGCTGTTTTCATCATTTCAAGACAAATCTGCTTCACCAACTAACTGAAGCTCCTACTGTTTTCATCATTTCAAGACACATCTGCTTCACCACTAACTGAAGCTCCTGCTGTTTTCATCATTTCAAGACAATTCTGCTTCACCAACTAACTGAAGCTTCTGCTGTTTTCATCATTTCAATACAAATCTGCTTCACCAACTAACTGAAGCTTCTACTGTTTTCATCATTTCAAGACACATCTGCTTCACCACTAACTGAAGCTCCTGCTGTTTTCATCATTTCAAGACAAATCTGCTTCACCAACTAACTGAAGCTCCTACTGTTTTCATCATTTCAAGACACATCTGCTTCACCACTAACTGAAGCTCCTGCTGTTTTCATCATTTCAAGACAAATCTGCTTCACCAACTAACTGAAGCTTCTGCTGTTTTCATCATTTCAAGACAAATCTGCTTCACCAACTAAATGAAGCTCCTACTGTTTTCATCATTTCAAGACAAATCTGCATCACAAACTAACTGAAGCTCCTACAGTTTTCATCATTTCAAGACAAATCTGCATCACAAACTAACTGAAGCTAATACAGTTTTCATCATTTCAAGACAAATCTGCTTCACCAACTAACTGAAGCTACTACTGTTTTGATCATTTCAAGACAAATCTGCTTCACCAACTAACTGAAACTCCTGCTGTTTTCATCCGTTCAAGACAAATCTGCTTCACCAACTAACTGAAACTCCTGCTGTTTTCATCATTTCAAGACAAATCTGCTTCACCAACTAACTGAAGCTCCTGCTGTTTTCATCATTTCAAGACAAATCTTCTTCACCAACTAACTGAAACTCCTGCTGTTTTCATCATTTCAAGACAAATCTGCTTCACCAACTAACTGAAGCTCCTGCTGTTTTCATCATTTCAAGACAAATCTGCTTCACCAACTAACTGAAGCTTCTGCTGTTTTAAGTAAACTTGTATACAAGAAAATGTAGCCACTGATATTGTTAGACCTCAAGCAGCCTCAGCTTTGAAGAACTTTAGTGACAGAAGACATCTTACATGTTATACAAAACGAGATAGGAACTGTGTCCTCAGCAGCACACCTGTTTGTTGTCAGCACTCCCATCATTATTACACTGGGTGTCAAAACAAGCCACAATGTATTTATGACGACCACGAAAGCATATGAATAGTGGCAAAATTCTTCTGGGAAACATAAAATAGAATTTGGTATATGTAAATAATATTAGTTATAGTAGTTTCATCTGTGGTTTTTTCAGAAATATGTGGTTTTGGAAAATGAATCATAAAAATTATATCTGTGAAGTGATTGTGACAATAAAGGGTTTTGCAGAGCAACCTAACCTTTGAGGTGAAGACAGAAGTATGAC
This sequence comes from Oreohelix idahoensis, assembly GCA_024509875.1. Lineage (NCBI taxonomy): Eukaryota > Metazoa > Mollusca > Gastropoda > Stylommatophora > Oreohelicidae > Oreohelix > Oreohelix idahoensis. The sequence goes on from JAMPIV010012646.1 coordinate 81,847, forward strand.
CGGGATGCCCCTTATCAACCACTCTATTTTTAACAGATAGACTGGGTGATGCGCTAAATAACAGAGGGCAGTCCAAGAGGAATAAGATGGACTACATTTTCTACATTGGAAGATCTGGAATATGCAGATGACAATGTACAACACAAAAACTTCAACAAACATGGACAAGTCAATTAAAGAAAATAAAACACAGCCATCCAAGACAGGGGAAGGTCCTCTCACAGGAAGGCGTATGATGCAACACAGAGAAAGCCGAAAGGAGTCTGTGTTACTGACTAACCTTCTTTCTTCTAGAACTTCCAGATTTGGCACCTGGAATGTTCGGACATTAAACGAACAAGGGAAAGTGGCACAAGTAGCAGCAGAAATGAGGGAATATAAAATTGAGGTTCTGGGAATGTGTGAAACAAATGGAAGGGGGTAGACAAGAAGAAACTCATCACAGGTGAATTGGTGCTGTCCTCAGGACATGTAGACGAAAGTTCACACCACAGTGAAGGGGTAGCTCTTATATCGGAAGAAGCACAGAAAGCACTCATTGAATGGAAAGCTGTTGGACCCAGAATAATAACAGCTACTTTTAAAATAGCTAAAAAGAAAATAAATTTAAATGTCATCCAATGTTATGCACCAACTAATGACAAAGAAGAGTCTGCGAAAGAAGCATTTTATACTAGACTACAGGAAATTATGGAAAAAGTAAAAAGAAGAGACATCACAATTTTGATGGGTGACATGAATGCAAAAATAGGTACAGTCAACACCGGCATTGAAGAAGTCATGGGAAAACATGGGCTAGGAATAATAAATGAAAATGGGGAACTATTCTCAAACTTCTGTGCTTCAAATCAGCTGGCTATATGAGGAAATCATGTTTCCACATAAGAGAATACACAAGGCAACATGGATATCACCAGACCATAGAACAGAAAATCAGATTGAACATATATGCATATACAAGAAGTTTAGATCATCATTGCAGAGGACATCTAAGAAATCAAGAGACAAATTTGCGGTCACAATGTCCAACAAATTCCAAGTGCTCCAACAGCTGGAAGATGTAGAGAATACAGAAGACTATTGGCAGCAAATCAAAACTGTATGGAATGAGACATGTGAAGAAATACTGGGGAAAAGTGAACGACAACATAAAGCATGGATAACAACAGAAACCATCAATAAGATAAAAGACAGAAAAAACATGAAAGCAGATTTAAACACAAGCAAAACCAGAAGTTCCAAAGCCAAGGCACAAGAAGTGTACAAAGAAGCAAACAAAGAAGTAAAAAGAAGTATCAAAAGAGACAAGAGGAAGTATATTGAGGAGTTAGCAAGAAAGGCAGAAGATGCTGCAGCCAAATGAAATATGAGAGAACTGTTTATAGCAGCACAAAAAAGCTAACAGGGAAATACAAGCAAACAAGTTGCCTCATAAAAGACAAGAATGGAAAACTGCTCAGCAATATACAAGAGCAAATGAGGACATGGACAGAATATTTTGAGGACCTTCTCAATAGACCAGCTCCACAAACCCCCCGGACATCCAGCCAGCAGAAGAAGAGCTACAAATTAACGGTGAAAAACCAACGAAGGAAGAAATAAAGAAAGCCATAAAGCTTCTAAGAGATGGAAAAGCGTCTGGACCTGATGGCTTTCCAACAGAGGCCATCAAAGCAGATATCGACACGGCTACAGAGATGTTATATAAATTACTTGGTAAAGTGGGAAAAGGAAGAGATACCAGCAGAATGGAAGGAAGGATATCTGGTTAAGTTGCCTAAGAAGGGAAATTTACAAGAGTGCACAAATTATAGAGGAATAATGTTACTATCAGTGCCAGGAAAAGTATTAAATAAGATTATCCTTGAGAGATTAAAAGAGTCCATAGACAAGAAACTGAGAGATGAACAAGCAGGTTTTTGACAAAACAGATCATGTACAGACCAGATAGCCACTTTGAGAATAATAGTTGAGCAAAGTCTGGAATGGAATTCACCATTATACATCAGACTTGTGGACTACGAAAAGGCATTTGACAGTGTAGATAATCACTTTGAATTTATAAAGGACAAGCAAGGCAAATTGCTTACTGCCCCGAAGGAAGTAATGGGAAGATGGAAAGAATATTTCTCAGAACTCCTGGATGGTGAGCATGGTGAAGCATCAGAAATGATAAACACTAGCACAGAAGAGAAAACCAATGATGGTGAAGATGACATAAAGATGGAAGAACTGAAGGCAGCACTGGAGAAAATCAAGATGGGCAAAGCAGCAGGGCATGATGGTATAACACCAGAAATGGTTAAGTTCATGGGAGCATCAGGCGACCTATTACTCTTAAGAGTTTTACAGGCAGCGTGGTACAACAAGACCATACCAAAGGATTGGGAGATTGCCATCATAACACCAATTTTCAAAAAGGGTGACAATCGACAATTTAGAAACCATAGAGGCATATCCCTTCTCAGTGTCCCTGGTAAAATCTACTCTAGAATCCTAGAGCAGAGACTCCGACGCCTAGCTGAGCCACAATTGGATGAGGTCCAGTGCGGATTCCGAGCAAACCGAAGTACTCAAGACCTAATCTTCACACTCAGACAGCTGAGTGAAAAGGCCCTTGAGTATAAGAGCGAGATGCATCTTTGTTTCATAGATCTGGAAAAGGCGTTTGACAGGGTCCCCTGGAGCAAACTTTGAGACTGTTTGGCAAGGAAGAATATTCCAGCACCTCTGATTCATGCTATACAGAGCTTCTACAAGTCTTGCAGAAATTATGTGAGGACAGCAAACCATAAGTCGGAAGAGTTCAGGACCACCACTGGTGTAAGACAAGGTGATATCCTATCACCTTACCTCTTCATACTCCTTATGGACAATGTCATCAAGGCATGTAAGGAGAGAACAAGAAAGTATTCAGTGGGGTACTGGAAGATGAGACAGGTCTATATTTCAGAGCTGGCATTTGCTGATGATGTTGCCCTGATTGCTAAATCAGAGGCACATCTCCAATCCAACCTGCAAGTCTGGAAGGAAGAGCTGGAGAAGAGAGGGATGGTCATAAGCAGCTCTAAAACAAAATCCATGGTGATATCACGAGAAGAAAGAAAACATCAGATTAAGCTGGGAGAACAGGTCCTGGAGCAGGTCGACCACTTTAAATACCTCGGAGCTATTATAGACTGAAAGGGAGGCATCAAAGAAGAGTTGGCCACTCGAAAAGCAGCAGCTGGGAGACTTTTTCAGGCCATAAATCGAGGATTCCTCAGCAAGAGAGAGGTTGGTAAGAAAACGAAGATGGCTGTATATCGCTCCACCTATGTCCCAGTCTTGACATATGGATGCAAGTCATGGGCAATGACTACAACCCATAAAAGCCAGATCCAAACCTCAGAAATGAGGTATCTGAGGAAGGTGGTTGAAGTAACAAGAAGAGACATGGTACGCAACCAGACGATACGTCAAGGCCTTAAATCCTACCCCCTGCAGACCCAAGTAGAACAGTCCCAATTAAGATGGTTTGGCCATGTCTGCAGAATGGGAGAAGATCGGATACCACGACAAGCATGGGAAACAAAGAGCCAAGGATCCAGACCCCGAGGATGACCCAGAGTCCGCTTTCATGAAGGACAGCTTACAGAACTGTTTGGGATAAGAACAATAGTGCAACAGGGATGCCTCTTGTCTCCATTTCTTTTCTTACTAGCAATAGACTGGGTAATGAGATCCTCGACAACACACAACAGAAATGGAATCCAGTGGACTCTGACTAAGCAGTTGGATGATCTGGATTTTGCTTATGACTTGGCTCTTCTGTCCCATAACCATAATCAGATGCAGGACAAATTGAAAACACTCGATGAGAGGTCACAACAATTGGGTCTGAAAATACACAGGGAAAAGATAAAAATAATGAGAATAAATGCAGGTATTGATAACAGGGTTGAACTTGAAGAAACACCAATACAAGATGTGGAATCATACACATATTTTGGCAGCAATATAGAGAAAGTTGGAGGGACAGACAGTGATATCAAACTAAGAATACAAAAAGCAAGAGGAGCTTTTATCGCTTTGGGAAATATATGGAGATCAAGAGAAATCGGATCCAACACGAAATTAAGATTCTTCAACTCAAATGTGAAGTCAGTCCTATTGTACGGCTCTGAGACATGGAGAACAACAAAGACAACAACCAAAAAGCTACAGACATTCATAAATGGGTGCTTGCGTAGAATAGAGGGATTAAAATGGTATGATAAGGTTACCAACGTGGAACTGATGACAAGAACTCGACAAGTGCCAGTGGAACAAGAGATGAGAAGAAGACGATGGCGATGGATGGGACACACACTGAGGAAACCCGTTGATAGCATTACAAGGCAGTCCTTGTTCTGGAACCCCCAGGGCAAGAGATGCAGAGGTAGACCAAGAAGCACGTGGAGAAGAGAGCTGGAAACAGAAGTGAAAATGATGAGGAGAACGTGGAAAGAACTTGAGATGATGGCACGCGATGGGAGGACTTGGCATGTGTTTGTTGAAGGCCTATGCTCCTTTGGGAGTGGAGGGTTATGAATGATGAATTGTAAGAACAGCATCAGACCTTCACATTCCCAACCACTATATATTAACATTTGTTCATGTTAAATATTTATTGACTATATTATGCAGTTCCCTAGGTCTGTCTATTCTTAACACCTCTTCTATATTTGTAGGTAAGTTTGATGCTTGCAAATAATCTAATATTGGTATTCTCATTTGTTCATAACTCTTACATTTTAACAAGAAATGTTCTATATTATTGTCTTGAAGACATCCTGCAATGTAAGTTTCTTCTATTCTGAAATAGCCCTTTCCCAGCTGTAGTCTGAGAAGTTTCTTATTACTGGGAATTTTCAATTCCCTAGATATCTGACATTTTCTTGTTGGAGCCTTGAACATCTTATATGCATGTCTTCCTTTCAGATTGTTATCCCACTCTGCTTTCCATTCATCTGTTATTAAATCTTTAATTAAGCTCTTAATTTCCGATTTACTCGTCCTTACATTTATTAGATTTTTATCAGATCTACCTTTCTTGGCTTCTTCATTTCCTTGTATGCCAACATGTGAAGGTATCCAAGCAATTAAGACTGAACATCCTCTGGAATATAAGTATGTAGTAGCCAGAAATATCTCCTCTGCTTTATCAGGTATACTACATTATCGTAAGTTTGTAAGTGCTTTAATTGTTGAAAGAGAGTCAGTTAAAACTCTTAGTTTTTTGGGAGGGTTATTAGAGAATATTTCTAGTGCTTTTAGTATTGCCACCATCTCTGCAGTGAAAATGGATGTATTTTCCGTGATGGTATATTCTTTCGCCATTTTCCATATTGGAATATATATTCCTATCCCCAATTTGCCATCCTCTCCCTTGGATCCATCTGTGTACACAGTAATGCTGTCTTTTGATATTTGTTGTATATATTTATTGGCTGTGTTTTTAATATTTTCTTAATTATTTGTTTTCTTAAGTATTTCTGCTAGGTGGTAGTCCGTGTCTGATTTCTTGATCTCCCAGGGTGGAATCACTGGCTTGTATTCACAACTGTTATTAATTGATGTAATTAATGTACCCAGATGGACAATTTCCTCCATACACTTCCATCATGTAGGGTATCTACTGGTATTCATTGGATTGGCCTGAGTTGTTAGTTGGCATCTGGTAAAAGCTGTATGTGCTGGGTGAGACTTATCTAACATAACTCTGTTCATGTAATTGTCTTAACTCCTTTCTCCGTAATTCTAAGGGTAGAATTCCTAAAGCCACCTCAATAGCTCCCATTGATGTTGATCTGATTGCACCTGCTATTGTACATAAAGCCTGATGCTGAATTCTGTCTAATTTAATCTTATTACTGTGTGCAGCAGAGTCATATATACTATACTTCCATAATCTATTTTTCCTCTAACAAAAGATTTATAAAAAGTGAGCATTGTCTTAGTGCTTGCACCCCATCCATTATCTTTCAAATATCTTAATAAGTTAGTCAATCCTCTGCAAGACTCCACTAGTTTATCTATGTGTGAAGGTATCCAAGCTATAAGAACAGAACATCCTATGGACCTTAGGGAAGTATTTGCCAGTAATATCTCTTCTGCTATATCAGGTCTACTGCATTCTCGTAAGTTTCTTATAGCTTGAATAGCAGAAAGTGAGTCTGTTAATACTGTCAATTAATGAGGAGAGTTGCTAGAGAAGATTTACAGAGCTTTCAGAATTGCAACCATTTCTGCTGTGAAAAGATGTATGATCTGTTATAGCCTACTATATCATTTCAGCATTTGCCACACGTCAGTGTTCAGCGAACTGCTTTAATGTGTACGCCTATACTATATAATTGCTTTGGCACTTTGGTGAATGTGTCAAATAAAAAATTCAAAACTACATAGGATAAAAAGAGTGAGCCTATCGCCAACACAGTTTCGAGCTTTGTCAAAAATAACGCCATACAAACACTGAGGTCGCATTAAAAATAAAATTTCAAATCCAACGTGGATGACGCCTGTAACACTGTCCTTTAACATCGAAATTGATAAACAACATCGAGCGACAAGATATTTTGAACCGTCATGGTCACCTACGGCAGCGAGCACGGTGCTTGAAGATGACAAAGGTTTACATTTCTCGATCTGTTAATAAACAAAGACAATTTTCAAAACTTACACATGGATTCCTCCAGCCTGCGAAAAAATATAGTAGTTGCCAATGTTGCCACTTTTTTTTTTTTAAGTAAAAAAACATTGCCTTAAAAAAAAAAGGAATGTTCACTATCAACTATCAAGAATAAATTCGTGTCATAAATTCACACCCCTCCACTTTAATTTTATTCTTGTTCAGAGTTTCTTCTTGATTTTATTTTATCTTTTTTTTATTTATTTAACTTATAAGCATAATTGTGATTGTCCCTATTTACAATGATTTGACAAATGAGATGCCACTTTCTCATATCGGCAGTTGTTCATATTATTTGGAATTGAAAACAATATATATCCTATTTATAACCCATCAGAGGTTGAACAGGATATTTTTCTTCATTAATTTAAAAAATAAAAATTATGTTTTATGAATAGCGTAATACGGCACTTTAGTTTAAAACAAATTACGTTAACAGTAACATAGTTTGGAATCAGAAGGTACAGTTTTCTAATAATGTTTTTTCCTGACAATAAAAATCTGTTGCATAATTGATAACTTGTTTTTTTTTTAATTTAACGTGTCACTTTGTAAGACAGTTTTGTAAAATGCACCCAGCTGCCTCAGTAAATGTGTAAACATCTTCCATCAAATTGGGGGAAATAATGTACCGCCAGTTATGTATCTTTTGCCAAGTGGGTCAGTTTCTGACAACTGTTGCGAACAAGTTCTTCGAAAATGAACGTGTCCAGAGTAGTATATTGATTTATACACGCTTTTTAAACAGAACAGTATGACTTCAATTATTTTTGTGTAATACTACCCGCATTAAGGATGTCAGAAATAGTAATGGTCTGTGCTGCAGAGGCGTACTAAGTGGGTTTAAGGGGACGGTCCGTCCAGGGTGAAAGTTAGGAAGGGGTTACCATCAGTCACTATTATGATAGTAGGCTTACTTACTGTTAAAAATATACTTGCAAGTGTTTTCCTTTATGGTGGTGGGTGCCAAAGGTAGGACCCACCCCGGGACTTAAGACGCGTCAACAGTGAGAAATGCAGTTAGCGACCCATAGCTAGACTGCTTGCGTCAGGGTCAGCGAACCAGAGCTGACCAAGACCCTACTCCACCTCCAAGTGGTGGTCCTGGAAACAGGCTGCATCACTGCAGTCTGGCTGAGTGAGTAGGGATCGAAGAGGGCAGGCTAACCCAGTCCCAAAAATGCCGTGCTGAAGTCGGATGTGTCGGCCAAAAGGCGCAAATATCGCAGCTTCGCTGTAAACGGACACAACGCAACCAACGTCCTATTCAGGACGAACGAAGAAGAAGAAGAAGGACCCACCCCGAATGTAAAATACTGAAGGGACGCTTGTGCTATGCTGTATATTAAGACAACAGGAGGCTGAGACGCTTGGGAGTCATGACCCAAGTGGGCCCGCCCCCCTTAGAGTGTAAAGGAGTATACTGGGCCGAAACACTTGTCCGATGGGGGGACTTCTTCTGATGATCAGATTGCCTCCTGTTGTATCGCTCTGTAAAGAGTTTCCTATCATAGTTACATGGTCAAACCAGTGACGATCGGGAAAAGACCGATTGACTTCTGGAAAGACAGATGACACTGGGAAAGACTAGAAACCGGCTGACCGGGTTAGCACCCCGTAAGCTGTATTCAATTGCTACAGGACCCAAAAATGATAGATGCCCCCAGGATTCACCGAAAGGGGGGGAGAATGATGAATCCACAGGCGCCTCATTGGAATCGACCAGACCCGTTACACGGACTTCGAGCTCTGAACAACGGCTGGAATTTCCATGTGCCTGTGGTAGGGAGTTCTCTACTCAGAGAGGAATGAAAATCCACCGAACGAAAAAGGGGTGTGGGAGGTCATCTGGGGGAGATCAACAGCGCTCTGTCTCGACGGATAAGACGTTAGAAGAACGCAGCCAGGAGTCAATCCACAGTGCTGAGTACATTCAAGTTGATCTGCCTGATGATGATCTCACACACTTCTTGGACGGGAAGAGAGATGCAATCAAGTTTCCACCTGCCAGTGCAAAAGGGCTTTGGGAACAGCTGGACGAAGCCTTGGCAAAAGAGTTGGATAACAACCTGAAGCAGATAAGTTTGGAGAAGAAGCTGGAAATCTTCGGCGACATAATATATCTGCACTGTCGCAAAGTGTTCGGAGTGAGGGAGGCAAGGGAAAGTAACCCACCACGAAAAAGTAGAAGACAAATTAAAATAGAAGAAATCAGGAAACAGAAGAAGCATGCCCGAAAACTTTTCAAGAACGCAGTTGCCACAGAGAAGGAAGGGTTACGACAGGTTTGGGAGCACCTGAAAGGCCAACATAATGCCCTTTGTAGAGCAGAAAGGTTGTGCAGGAAGAGAAGGAAGACTCGAAGGGATAGGGAAAGATTCTTCAGGGAGCCCTTCAAGTTTGCCAAAGAACTGTTTGAGCAGCCACGGTCGGGTACGCTAAACATCAAGAAAGAAGACCTGGAAGAACACCTTAGAATGACATATTCAGATGGTCGCAGAGATGAGCCGCTCAGCAGCATGGCAGGCCTTAAATGGCCGAGTAAGCCAGGAGCTGAATTTAACACCAAGCCCCCAACGGTGCAAGAGGTAGAAAGCATTGTCCAGAAAGCTCGGTGCAAGTCAGCTCCAGGTCCTAATGGTGTTCCATATGTGGTGTATAAGAGATGCCCTGAAGTGCTCAAACGACTGCTCCGTTTACTAAAGAATGCGTGGAAAGCCCAGCTTGTAAGCAAGGAATGGAGAAAGGCGAATGGAGTCTACATCCCGAAGGAGCAAAATTCCACAGACATCAGTCAGTTCAGGCCAATCTCACTACTCAATGTGGAAGGGAAGATATTCTTCTCAGTGATGGCAAAAAGACTCACTACATACCTCCTGGCAAATGGGTACATTGACACTACCATTCAGAAAGGAGGTATCCCAGGTACACCAGGATGTCTAGAGCATGCCACAATGATCTGGGAAGCAATCCAAAAGGCAAAGTCTGACAGAACAGACCTCCATGTAATCTGGTTGGATCTGGCGAATGCTTATGGATCCGTTCCACACCAGATGTTGTGGCAGGCCCTGGAAATGTATCATGTTCCACAAGAGATTGCAGCAATGCTGAAGCTGTATTTCGCAGGGTTTGCTGTCAGATTTTCAACCAGAGAGTACACAACGAAGTGGATTGGCCTTGAAGTTGGAATTGCAATGGGGTGTACCATCTCTCCGATACTATTCGTGATGGCTATGCAGGTAATCCTCAATGCGGCTGAAGGAATGGCTATAGGTCCAAAGCTCGGGGGAATGTGTCACATGCCACCGCTCAAAGCATTCATGGATGACAGTCAGGAAAGGGAAGATAGCAGAAGACATATTCGTGGTTTCCAACCAAAGAATCCCTACTGTTATTGAGGAACCTGTTAAAAGTCTTGGCAGGGTGTACGACGCCTCATTAAAAGACTCGAAGGCAGTGCAACAGACAATAGAAATGGCAGACAGAGGGCTACAGATCATAGACCAAAGCAGACTCTTGGGAAAGTTCAAACTGTGGTGCCTCCAGTTCATGTTGATACCGAAGTTGCTGTGGCCACTGCTTATATATGAAATAAGCACAAGTACAGTCGAAGCTATAGAGCAGAAGGTCAACAAGTTCATGAGAAAGTGGCTAGGGGTACCACCAGGTCTGTCAGATGTAGCACTGTACTGCAAAAAGTCAAAACTTCTGCTTCCTTTCAAGTCAGTTGTTGAAGAGTACAAAGTTGGAAAGGCAAGGCTTGCAATGATGCTACGCGAGTCAGCTGATGACGTGGTTAAGTCCATTCAGCCCACACTGAAAACAGGAAGGAAGTGGAGAGTGGAAGAAGCTGTTGATGCTGCCCAAGAGTCACTCAAACTGAGGGAGGTAATCGGATACACACAGACGAATAGACGGGGATTTGGTCATGGAGACATCCGCTGGTGGTCCAAGGCATCAAGCAGGGAGCGCAGAGACATGGTTGTTCATGAGATACGAGAGGCTGAGAATGATAAGAGGTTGCAAAAAGCAGTGCAGCAGGTCCAACAAGGCCAATGGACTACATGGGAAGGAGCCCTGCAGAGGTCCTTGACATGGAATGGTATATGGCATATGGCACCTCTTAGGCTCAGCTTCGTTGTTAGATCAATGTATGACCTGCTGCCGTCGGCCACCAACCTTGTGAAATGGGGAAAGTCGGATGATGATGAGCAGTGCCCCCTGTGCCAGGGGAGGCAGACACTCGAACACGTGCTCTCAGCGTGTAAGGTGTCATTAGGGCAAGGGCGATACACCTGGCGCCATAACAAAGTGCTAAATGAGCTTGCTGCGACAATAGATCTAGCAAGGATGAAGGCGAACAGCAAACCCAGGCCGAGCACCGCAAATACATACTTTCTGAGGGCAGGAAAGTCAGCACACCCCAAACCGAGTAAACCAGGTAGCAGTTTACCATCTCTTCTTGATTGTGCAAATGACTGGGAGATGGCGGTAGACCTACCTGGACGAGGGGCATATCCAGAGAGCATCAGAAAATCGCGGAGACGGCCGGATATAGTGCTTCATTCTTCTTCAACGCTTCAGGTCATACTGATTGAACTGACCGTGCCATTTGAATCCAGATTAGACGAGCAACATTCGTTCAAAGCGGCCAAATATAGTGATCTGGCCGCGGATCTGAGACACGAGGGGTTCATACAAGGGTCATGGCTGTTGAAGTGGGCGCAAGAGGGCTTGTGGCTGCATCAATGTATGATCTATTGAAACTGTTGGGGCTGAAGGGACAGGCGAGAACAAGGGCACTGAAGAGGCTTAGTGAAACTGCCGAAAAGGCATCAGGCTGGCTGTGGAACAACCGCAATGGGCAATGGAAATCGTGACAATAAACGCTGCGGTACAGAAAACACCAGGAATTTTTCTAAGTCCACAAAACGCTGAGTTTTGTGGTGTACTAGTGAGCGGGCTGTGACTGAGGGGCAACAGGCGATGTATATTATAGGAGGTGTCAGAGTCAGAATTTCAGTGGCTAGGCTCGGCGGCTTCGCGATGGTGTCTCAGTGTGTGCGACGGAATGAACGGAATAATTTGTCTTCTCTTTGTTACTTTCACAATTGCCTCCACGGCTGGCGGAGTTGTGGATTAAAGTTGCTACCATAAGTGAAATGGGTTCATTTTCGATACAAGACAACAGGAGGCTGAGACGCTTGGGAGTCATGACCCAAGTGGGCCCGCCCCCCTTAGAGTGTAAAGGAGTATACTGGGCCGAAACACTTGTCCGATGGGGGGACTTCTTCTGATGATCAGATTGCCTCCTGTTGTATCGCTCTGTAAAGAGTTTCCTATCATCATAAGTACAAGCTATGTTCATTTTCTTTAGCTGTTCTAAGAGGATCCATAACAGTTGTCAGGTCAATTGAAATTACAAAGTAATGCATCCCATGGATCAAAAACTGTTCTCACCACAGTTTCGTGAGAAAAATCAGTGTTTTGCACAGTTGAAAAATTGTTCGTGTTTGACTGATGAGAGTTTTATGAATAGCAGAAGACAACCGTTTTAAAAACATACCTCTAGCGTCTAATCAAAATGATAGAAAATTGCTTGCGTGGTAGTGCAAGTAAGTGTAAAAAAAAAAGATCCCGTTACGCGCCCATTGAGGTATATTGGGAATATGGTGTTTGGTCCATATGTTCTTGACGATCGGCACACTAGGGGTGATGTGGTAAGTATAACGACTACCGCCTTAACCTTCCCAAAGTTGCTCTGTTACCCAATTTTTAAGGCTGGGTCGACCCCGGAGCCGTTTGAGGTCTCAAAATTCCCATCTCAACTGGGGATCGAACCCTGGAGCACCGAGCTAGGAAGCCAGTACACTAACCACTGCACTACCATGGCTCAGTAATGCATGTACGATGTGTAAAACGTTGGACGTTCTAGGCTTGTTTGTTTTCTGGTGTATGAGCCATTCACGTGTTTATTTTCTGGTGTATGAGCCATTCACGTGTTTGTTTTCTGGTGTATGAGCCATTCACGTGTTTGTTTTCTGGTGTATGAGCCATTCACGTGTTTGTTTTCTGGTGTAAGAGCCATTCACGTGTTTGTTTTGAGAAAAAACGTGTTCAAAGTTTTTGGGTTAGTAGTTGAAAAGAAGGAAGTATCACATTAAAATTGAATGTTGTATGAAGATCCCAACCGCTAGCCGTATGATATTGTGTATATTAAACTACGTAATGTCGATTCATAACCTCGGGTCAATTTTTGACCAAAAGTGGAGATGTAATTGTTGTTTAACTAGGGCTGCTGAGCTTCTCGCTCTTTTGCAGCCAATACCAGTTTAATGAGTTCTTGGTATTATCTGCACTGTAGATCTAGGCTTTTGTTGTGGCTTTTCTGCCGATCTGAAACGTTTTGAGTCCATATCAGTTGTTGTGAAGTCCAGCCATGAGTGTCGTTCCAAGTTCCAGTTATCATCGATAGTATTCGTGGAGGTTTGTTGTGCTCGTCAAGGCTTTATTGTGATTAGTGTTGATAATCAGTTGTGACTGTGACAAACATCTGTATCGCCTAACAACTCTGTCTATCATTCAGTCTCCAAACATTCAAATAAAGAAAAATATAAGATCACACAGCTGAAATCATCCAACCAACAGATGAGTGATAGGAAAGAAACATAATAGAATCCAATTGGAGAATTAGAAACCAAAAAACGAACAAATACAAGAACATAGTATAACACCAAAGAATGAAACTGGTCAATCAAGAACAAATTATTCTCCTAAAAGAGCGAGCCAAAAAACACCAAAACGTGGCCAACATGTTGTTGTTGTTTTGAAGAGGTGATGGGTGGAGAGTGGGCACTTGACAGCTAACCATTATTGCCTCTTCTCGTTCCATCTTGGTCTACCCTGTTCAACCTGAAAATTGGTTATAATTGGGGTTTTTAGTGTCATTTTATTTACTAATTTTGTATTAAGTTTAACTATTGTCTTTTACAGTTGCTGGTTTTAATTTATATTAGTATTCGTCATTTTATTTCTTGTCCGTAATGAACTTATCTGGAATGTCACATAACACACAACGCTAGAAACAATCTTTCAAAACAATAGTTTGAAAATTGTGAATATATGAACAACTGTCACACCAAACACACAGATATTACTAAACAAGAAGAGCGCTGACACACTGGTATCGCTTTGTATCTCCCATTTACCCGTGTGCTACATTTGCTGTCACTATGCTAATGTCTATTGCTGAATCAGGCTGGTTTGTACAAGGGTTGCTTCTAATTGCTGACCTATCATTTAGTATTATTATTTCATTCTCTTCAATAACGTCTAGCAGTAATTTTCCTGATTTATCTATTTTGTTTCCTCCCCATGCTTCGTGATGGGCATTGACGTCTCGCACTATTACTGATTTGTGATGGGCATTGACGTCTCGCACTATTACTGATTTGTGATGGGCATTGACGTCTCGCACTATTACTAATTTGTTATGTGCATTAACGTCTCGCACTATTACTGATTTGTGATGGGCATTGACGTCTCGCACTATTACTGATTTGTGATGGGCATTGATGTCTCACACTATTACTGATTTGTGATGGGCACTGAAGTCTCGCACTATTACTGATTTGTGATGGGCATTGACGTCTCGCACTATTACTGATTTGTGATGGGCACTGAAGTCTCGCACTATTACTGATTTGTGATGGGCACTGAAGTCTCGCACTATTACTGATTTGTGATGGGCACTGAAGTCTCGCACTATTACTGATGCATTTTTGCTCTAATTGCTTTAACCGGTATATCCTTTTTTTGTACATTTCCAATGGGATAGCATAAGTGTTATTATTTTTAGTACTTCCTTGTCACTATGTGTAGTAATACTTATTCAGTCTTGATTCGTATAGCTGTGATTTATCATTATTTGCATGTACTAGAAAGTATCTGTATTGTAAGCAGTTTTCTATGTATTTGCACATATTTCCTGTTATGTTAATGCTATATAACATGCCTTCTCTCCAGCATTCATTGTCTGCCCTTGTTGCATCTAAGAATACGAATACTTTTTTGGAATGACTTTTAATCTTCATATTACATCACGTAACAGTGTGATAAGTTGGTTCGTGTTATAGTGTGATAAGTTGGTCCATGTTATAGTGTGATAAGTTGGTCCATGTTATAGCATGATAAGTTGGTCCACGTTATAGTGTGATAAGTTGGTCCACGTTATAGTGTGATAAGTTGGTCCATGTTATAGTGTGATAAGTTGGTCCACGTTATAGTGTGATAAGTTGATCCATGTTATAGTGTGATAAGTTGGTCTATGTTATAGTGTGATAAGTTGGTCCATGTTATAGTGTGATAAGTTGGTATATATGTAATAGTGTGATAAGTTGGTCCATGTTATAGTGTGATAAGTTGGTCCATGTTATAGTGTGATAAGTTGGTCCACGTTATAGTGTGATAAGTTGGTCCATGTTATAGTGTGATAAGTTGGTCTATGTTATAGTGTGATAAGTTGGTCCATGTTATAGTGTGATAAGTTGGTATATATGTAATAGTGTGATAAGTTGGTCCATGTTATAGTGTGATAAGTTGGTCAATGTTATAGTGTGATAAGTTGGTCCATGTGATAGTGTGATAAGTCGGTCCATGTTATAGTGTGATAAGTTGGTCCATGTGATAGTGTGATAAGTCGGTCCATGTTATAGTGTGATAAATTGGTCCATGTTATAGTGTGATAAGTTGGTCTATGTTATAGTGTGATAAGTTGGTCCATGTTATAGTTTGATAAGTTGGTCCATGTTATAGTGTGATAAGTTGATCATGTCATAGTGTGATAAGTTGTTCCATGTTATAGTGTGATATGTTGTCCATGTTATAGTGTGATAAGATGGTCCATACCGGCAGCTTCATTATTAAGTCAGAAAAAAGATGAACAATACTGTATATGTGTAATTTATTATCACAAATGTGCTTCCTTTTACAATGGGACTTATAATAAATAAAGAAATAATGGAAATGCTGCACAGAACAGACACAAGACCAATTAGTGATGACCATTTTAATTTTGTAGAAGGTTAAAGTACAAACAACTGCTAATATAAAATAAGAAAATTAGTATAGACGACCAAGGAAGTGAAACTGATCTATATTTTCAGCTATATAGACAACACTAATACAATTGATACAGTTTATCATAGGAAAATTATCAAAATGTTAAAAAAGCATAAACATTTGTGGTCAAATAAAAAAACATTGAATCCGTGGAGGACATGCCAGACATATCTGTTCTTGGACATAATATACATAACTTGAGGTTCCCTGATGAGACAGTCAAGATGGCAAATAGTGAACACGCGTTATAGGAAATGATTGATATAGACAGGATAGAATGTGAAAATAAAGGCCTTTTTTGAATAGCAAAAAGGACATAATCTACAATCAACTCGGAGTAACCGACTAATCCAGAATGCTTTTTTACAGTAATGATGGCTTTTAATGATATATTCGAATACCTGGGCACATCAATAAATTTTATTACAAGTAACGTGTAGAATAGGCAAAGTAAAATCAGCATTCTTTTCTAAATAAAACCATGTTTTGCATCAACTCATATTAATACACATTGTTTATTTACTTGAGAAGATGATAAAATAAGTGCATAAGCAAGAAGTGAAACATTGTGATGTGGAGCAACGTTATGAAACTTCTATTTACAACATAAGCAAGAAGTGAAACATTGTGATGTGGAGCAACGTTATCAAACTTCTATTTACAACATAAGCAAGAAGTGAAACATTGTGATGTGGAGCAACGTTATCAAACTTCTATTTACAACATAAGCAAGAAGTGAAACATTGTGATGTGGAGCAACGTTATCAAACTTCTATTTACAACATAAGCAAGAAGTGAAACATTGTGATGTGGAGCAACGTTATCAAACTTCTATTTACAACATAAGCAAGAAGTGAAACATTGTGATGTGGAGCAACGTTATGAAACTTCAATTTACAACATAAGCAAGAAGTGAAACATTGTGATGTGGAGCAACGTTATCAAACTTCTATTTACAACATAAGCAAGAAGTGAAACATTGTGATGTGGAGCAACGTTATGAAACTTCTATTTACAATATAAGCAAGAAGTGAAACATTGTGATGTGGAGCAACGTTATCAAACTTCTATTTACAACATAAGCAAGAAGTGAAACATTGTAATGTGGAGCAACGTTATCAAACTTCTATTTACAACATAAGCAAGAAGTGAAATATTGTAATGTGGAGCAACGTTATCAAACTTCTATTTACAACATAAGCAAGAAGTGAAACATTGTGATGTGGAGCAACGTTATCAAACTTCTATTTACAACATAAGCAAGAAGTGAAACATTGTGATGTGGAGCAACGTTATCAAACTTCTATTTACAACATAAGCAAGAAGTGAAACATTGTGATGTGGAGCAATGCTATCAAACTTCTATTTACAACATAAAATGATGACACACGAAGGATAACAAAAAATGGATTGACATGTCATGTACATCCACATTGTTTATCAAAGATTATTATTGATTATCACATAGAATGGAAGTGCTGCATGGCAACTGTGATCGTAGTTTTATGGAATAGATAAGTCAATAAATAAAGGTAATTAACAGGTACTCGTTGGACATAAAGGATGACACTAGACAACAGAAAAGAAAATATAAGTGATAGGCTTACAGGGAATCGAACCTAGGACCAACCATCGCCTTGTTGTAACAGTACACCGTGATTGGACACTCAGCCGGCGCAAAATTGGCAGCAACTTCCACCAGGAAACACTTCCCTGACTCCCTCTCCACACCACCGAACACCCAGTGTCCTTCTCGCCAGGTACCTCTGTGATATTTTCTATGAAAAATACTTGCTGTCATCAATTTCTACTATAATACGTCCTCCATTAGCTTTAAAGCCACCAGTCAGTCTGTCGTGGTCGTCGCGACAGCCACTTTTTTTATTACACGCTTTTATTTAACTTCACTTGTATGTCAATTTCATGTCACTTTCATGGCACTTTCAAATCTTGCAATCGAATTTTCAATCATTTCCAGATGAGCAATAGCTCTGAAACTTGGCATAATTGTTTATTTCCGATGACAATACAATAATCATCAATTATTTAATAATTTAATATTGCAATTATGACAATATGAGTAATTAAAGTCTTTCGTAGGGAAACGTAAACAAATTATTACAAGAAGAAAATAAAAGGCATAAAACAAAACAAAAAAGAAACTTACTTACTTACTTAGTCGTTCCTCTCCTACCGTGAGGTGTAGAGGTTTGGAAGAGAGAGCGCCAGACTATCCTATCGGCTGTCTTCCTCCTGGCCTGGTTCCATTCTAGTCCTCGATCCTTCAAAGATTGTCTAATGTTGTCATCCCAGCGGACTCTGGGTCGTCCTCGGGGTCTGGATCCTTGGCTCTTTGTTTCCCATGCTTGTCGTGGTATCCGATCTTCTCCCATTCTGCAGACATGGCCAAACCATCTTAATTGGGACTGTTCTACTTGGGTCTGCAGGGGGTAGGATTTAAGGCCTTGACGTATCGTCTGGTTGCGTACCATGTCTCTTCTTGTTACTTCAACCACCTTCCTCAGATACCTCATTTCTGAGGTTTGGATCTGGCTTTTATGGGTTGTAGTCATTGCCCATGACCCGCATCCGTATGTCAAGACTGGGACATAGGTGGAGCGGTATACAGCCATCTTCGTTTTCTTACCAACCTCTCTCTTGCTGAGGAATCCTCGATTTATGGCCTGAAAAAGTCTCCCAGCTGCTGCTTTTCGAGTGGCCAATTCTTCTTTGATGCCTCCTTTTCGGTCTATAATAGCTCCGAGGTATTTAAAGTGGTCGACCTGCTCCAGGACCTGTTCTCCCAGCTTAATCTGATGTTTTCTTTTTTCTCGTGATATCACCATGGATTTTGTTTTAGAGCTGCTTATGACCATCCCTCTCTTCTCCAGCTCTTCCTTCCAGACTTGCAGGTTGGATTGGAGATGTGCCTCTGATTTAGCAATCAGGGCAACATCATCAGCAAATGCCAGCTCCGAAATATAGACCTGTCTCATCTTCCAGTACCCCACTGAATACTTTCTTGTTCTCTCCTTATATGCCTTGATGACATCATCCATAAGGAGTATGAAGAGGTAAGGTGATAGGATATCACCTTGTCTTACACCAGTGGTGGTCCTGAACTCTTCCGACTTATGGTTTGCTGTCCTCACATAATTTCTGCAAGACTTGTAGAAGCTCTGTATAGCATGAATCAGAGGTGCTGGAATATTCTTCCTTGCCAAACAGTCCCAAAGTTTGCTCCAGGGGACCCTGTCAAACGCCTTTTCCAGATCTATGAAACAAAGATGCATCTCACTCTTATACTCAAGGGCCTTTTCACTCAGCTGTCTGAGTGTGAAGATTAGGTCTTGAGTACTTCGGTTTGCTCGGAATCCGCACTGGACCTCATCCAATTGTGGCTCAGCTAGGAGTCGGAGTCTCTGCTCTAGGATTCTAGAGTAGATTTTACCAGGGACACTGAGAAGGGATATGCCTCTATGGTTTCCACACTGTCGATTGTCACCCTTTTTGAAAATTGGTGTTATGATGGCAATCTGCCAATCCTTTGGTATGGTCTTGTTGTACCACGCTGCCTGTAAAACCCTTAAGAGTAATAGGTCGCCTGATGCTCCCATGAACTTAACCATTTCTGGTGTTATACCATCATGCCCTGCTGCTTTGCCCATCTTGATTTTCTCCAGTGCTGCCTTCAGTTCTTCCATCTTTATGTCATCTTCACCATCATTGGTTTTCTCTTCTGTGCTAGTGTTTATCATTTCTGAAGCTTCACCATGCTCACCATCCAGGAGTTCTGAGAAATATTCTTTCCATCTTCCCATTACTTCCTTCGGGGCAGTAAGCAATTTGCCTTGCTTGTCCTTTATAAATTTGAGAGGGCATTGTTTTTCCTTCATCATGTTCTTTAGGGTCTTATAGAACATTTTCTGGTTTTCTTGTGCATCTTTTTCTAAATTTTCTCCAAATTCTTCCCAGGACTTCTGTTTTGCTGCTAGCACTTTGTTCTTTGCTTCTGTTCTGAGTGTCACATATTCTCTATATTTTTCCATTTGTCCTGTTGTGTTTTTAGCTCCTAAGTATTGTTTCCATGCCATTTTCTTCTCTCTTATTTTCTCTTTGACTTCCTCTGTCCACCAAGGTGTCCTTTTTCTCTTGTTCCCAAGTCGGACTTCACCGCATGCTTCTGCAGCAGCTGTCTTTATGATATCCTTGAATTTATTCCAGATGGTTTCCAAGTCATCATGTCGTTCTTCTGTGTTGCTCACCGCTGCAGCAATAAGCCCCTGATATCTGGTCTTAATTTCTGGCTCTCTCAGCTTGTAGGTCCTAATGCTCATTTCTCCTGCTCGTTTACTTGGTTTCTTGCGTGATGTTGGACAGTGAAAAAGAAACAGCACGATCCTTTTGTTGTATAAATCCATATTCGTTTGTCCAAAAGTCTTGAAACGAGCGTACATCAAGTTTTTTGTCTTTTTTGAGTCATTTTAACGGCACCGTATTACTTATAAACAACACCAACTTTTGTGTTGCGGTCAACGGACTGTACGGGCATTAGTATGCGACAGCCGAGAGAACTGTAGAGGTGGTGGTGGTCGGGAGAGAGGGGAAGGATAGGACGGAAATATAACTTCGTCGAGGTCAGTCATTGTTGCTCCAAACTACACTGGGAGTCAAAAACTGCGAGCGAAAACGAAATAAATACGCTCGTCCAGGCGCTAGCCAGACACTATTGCGTAATTATGACATTACGTCTCCGCTTGCCCGTCAAAATTCGCTTGGGATTCTTTTCAAGAATCTCATCCTGCAAACTACGGTAGCAGGTAGACGCCAGACTAGCGTGCGCCGCAAAGTATAACCACTCCTATTGAAATTCGTTGAAGAATGTTTGTTCTCGGAAACGGTTCGTAAAAACGAAGACTTACGTGCAGTATAATATGATCAGGCCTTTAGTTTGCATCAGATCGCACATTCTTACCTCCAATGTCTAAAAACTTTCGTTTTGAAGGTTTGTAAAAACAGATATAGCTTTAAAAGAATTATATGCTTCTATTTAATTAAAAATTAAATTTTTTAAAAATGAGATCATATACTGTACAGTATTTTAATTCACTCAGCGTGCCATTGAAAATCGTTCCACGTGCCACGCTTGGCACGCGTGCCGTATTTGCCGACCCTGATTTAAACTATAAACTATTCTCTGGCAGATTAGGGTAGGCTGTTCACTGAAGTTTTCGCGCATACTTTGTGTTGAGTACAACTTACGTCCTTTTTTTTCTAGTGTAACTGTAAAATCTGAAGTTGTAAACCCGATAAAAACAAAAGGGAAGATAACAGAAGAAAAGAAAAACCCGAACAATATGGGGGAAAGACTATGTCCAAGTTACGAAGAAAATCAATTAAATTATGACAGACTATAATGGTGTATGACCTATAATTACGATAGTTGGAAAGGAGTTCAGGGTTCGTTGGTTCCAGTTATTGAATTGAGTGATCCAGTTACTATTTAATGGATTCCTTATGGATTGTTTCTTAATTCCAAGAAAGAATTATATAGGAGAAGATTGTCCGGTTAGCGATGAAGTTAACCTTAACGAGAAGAGATTGAGAAAGAATTAATCGGAGATCATTTAAGATTAAAACTGAGTCGTTGTCACGTTGTGGGTTTCTGCTATCGTTCATTTAAGATTAAATCCACGTCATCGACCATGGGAATGCTCACCACTATACGGTCAATAAAAAAAAAAATACGTAGAATACACTGAGGGGAATTTTTTTTTTTAAATTAAAAAAATTTAAATTTTCCTCGAACGGTCTACATAACATAATGCGAAGTACACAAATAGAAAAACCATCACGAGCAAAACTTATCCCACTGTGACATACCCGCAGGATCTCAGAAATAGTAATGGTCTGTGCTGCAGAGGCGTACTAAGAGGGTTTGATGGGACGGTCCGTCCAGGGTGAAAGCCAGGAAGGGGTTACCATCAGACACTATTATGATAGTAGGCTTATTTACTGTTAAACATATATTTTTTTTTTATTAACGTGTTTGCTACATTTTTTGTAGCACGCTCCTTTCAACCATCTACCATGTGCATGGAGTTGTTGGTTATATCAGGACGTGTTTCCTTTGTTGTAATATGTTTTTGTTTGTATTTATTTTATACTATATTATCTCTAGTAGGTATTTTCTTTTTGTAGTTATAGTTCTTAGTGGGGTTTTTTTTTATATCTAAAATATGCAATTGTCTAATCTGGTATGTTTTTAATTTTCACTGGATGTTTTATTTGGTTAATCTGTATGTATCTGGGGTGAATCTTTCTCCGGTTTGGACTACTGGCTCGGATCCTTATTTCTTTTTTATATGTTAGCTTTTGTTTTGGTAATATAGTGTTTTATTAACTTTTGCATTTCTATAGGGGTCTTTGTGCCTATGAGATTTTCTACACTCATTTCTACCTTGTGTTTACTACAGTATGTCTTAATGTTTTGCCTCTGTTGGTCATATTTCTTGCAGTCCACCAGAAAGTGTCTAATTGTGTTTGGTTCTTGACACTCTTCACATGTGGGTTCCTCAATCATGAAATATCCAGTTCCAAGCTTGAGCCTCAGCAATTTTTTATTAATTGGTATTTTTAGTTCATCTTTTATTTGACATTTTTTTGCTTGGTTTTTTTAGGATTTTATATGCGTGTCTTGCTTTTTTACTTTGGTCCCATGCCGTTATCCACTCTTTAGTTATTGCTTGAGCAATTAAACTCTTTATTTCGAACTTCCCTAGGCCTACTTCAATTTTGTTATGGCTAGTTCTACCGCCTTTGGCTTCTTTGTCTGCAAGCTCATTTCCTGCTATCCCCACATGTGATGGTATCCATGTTAGTGTTGCCCTGCATCCTGTAGTATGCAGATATGTATTAACCTGTAGTATTTCCTCTATAATATCTGGCCTACTACAACCATTTCTGTTTCTGATAGCTAAAACTGCTGAAAGGGAATCTGTGAGTATGGTTACTTTTTTGGGTGGGTTTTCTGCAGCTATTTCTAAAGCTTTTAGGATTGCCACTAATTCCGCTGTAAAGATGGATGTATTACTTGTTACTTTGTATCTTCTGTAAATTTTTAATTTTGGTATTGCTATTCCTGCTCCTAATTGTCCTTCTTCATCTTTTGACCCATCAGTATATATAGTTAGGCTATTATTTATATACCGTTCTATGTACTCTAGTGCTTTACTTTTTGCTGAGATTATGTCGTTATATTTGCTTATGATCTTTGTTAAGTGAGAGTCAGTTTCTGGCACTCTCAGTTCCCATGGTGGGATCTTTGCTTTGTACTGAGCACTACTGTTTATCGCATTAAACAGGTCTGGGTATTGATCCACTTCATCCATTGTTTTTCACCCTGACGGGTATCTATTATGGTTTAATGGAATGTGGCCTATGTACTGATTACCCCTATCAAAGGTTTTGTGTGCTGGGTGAGTTGGATCTTTTGCCACTTTTGCCCAGTAGCTGAATCTCAGTTCTTTTCTCCTTAGCTCCAGGGGTATAATGCCTAGCGCTACTTCTAGTGCCTCTGCTGATGTCCCCTTTGAGGCACCTGCTATTATTGACAGTGCCTGGTTTTGGACTGTGTCTAGTTTTTTCTTATTGCTACGGGGCGGCTGATGCATAGACAACACTGGCATAGTCAAGTTTGCCCCTAATAAATGATTTATAGAAGGTTATCATTGTCTTATTGCAGGCTCCCCAACCACTCCCTTTCATATATCTTAGCATGTTAATAAGGCCCCTACTGCTTTGCACTAATAGGTCTATGTGTTTGTTCCAGTTTAGTTGCTGGTCTAGTACCATACCAAGAAATCTAGTTGATTTTGCTGTGCATACTTTTTGCTCATTAATGCTTATGTCAGTTATATTGTTTTTAATTACATGCCCTCTACTGAAGATCATTCCTATGGTTTTTTTAACGTTTAGATTAAATCCCCACTTCTTCATCCAGTCAGATACTTTATCCATTTGCTTTTGTACTGTTTTATAGAGGAATGGGAGATTTCTTCCCGTTCTCCATATCGCAGCGTCATCTGTAAACTGGGATTAGTATTTTTTTAAATCTTTAAACTCGTCGCCTAGGTCGTTGACCATAATCGTAAAAATAGATGATGATATTACTGATCCCTGGGGAATTCTGTTAAACATATACTTGGAAGTGTCTTCCTTTATGGTGGTGGGTGCCAAAGGTAGGACCCACCGCGGGTACAAAATAATGTAGGGACGCTTGTCCTATGCTGTATATTACGCTATGTTCATTTTCTTTAGCTGTTCCGAGTGATCCATCACAGTTGTCAGGTAAATTGAAATTACAAAGTAAAGCATCCCATGGATCAAAAACTGTTCTCACCACAGTTTCGTGAGAAAAATCAAAGTGTTTTGCACAGTTGAAAAATTGTTCGTGATTGACTGATGAGAGTTTCATGAATAGCAGAAGCAAACAGTTTTTAAAGCATACCTCTAGCGTCTAATCATAATGATAGAAAATTGCTTGCATGGTAGTGCAAGTAAGGGTTAAAAAAGGATCCCGTTACACGCCCATTGAGGTATATTGGGAATATGGTGTTTGGCCCATATTTTCTTGACCATCGGCACACTAGGGGTGATGTGGTTAGTATCACGCCTACGGCCGTGACCTTCCCAGAATTGCTTTGTTACCCAATCTTTGAGGCTGGGTCGACCCCGGAGCCGTTTGTGGTCTAAAAATTCCCATCTCAACTGGGGATCGAACCCTGGAGCACCGAGCTAGGAAGCCAGTACACTAACCACTGTACTACCACGGCTCAGTAATGCATGTACGATGTGTAAAACGTTGGACGTTCTAGGCTTGTTTGTTTTCTGGTGTATGAGCCATTCACGTGTTTGTTTTCTGGTGTATGAGCCATTCACGTGTTTGTTTTCTGGTGTATGAGCCATTCACGTGTTTGTTTTCTGGTGTATGAGCCATTCACGTGTTTGTTTTCTGGTGTATGAGCCTTTCACGTGTTTGTTTTCTGGTGTATGAGCCATTCCCGTGTTTGTTTTCTGGTGTATGAGCCATTCACGTGTTTGTTTTCTGGTGTATGAGTCTTTCACGTGTTTTGTTTTTGGGTGTATGAGCCATTCACGTGTTTGTTTTCTGGTGTATGAGCCATTCACGTGTTTGTTTTCTGGTGTATGAGCCATTCACGTGTTTGTTTTCGGGTGTATGAGCCATTCACGTGTTTGTTTTCTGATGTCTGAGCCATTCACGTGTTTGTTTTCGGGTGTATGAGCCATTCACGTGTGCTTGTTGAGCAAATTCTGTTCTTCTGGTGTATGAGCCATTCACGT